>CM076580.1:1637511505-1637820828 GCA_034641835.2 Pinus albicaulis
TTCTGGCTTCAAGAACCATTCATACAAGAGCTTATACTAACGCAAACCCACCTGAAATAGTTGACAACCCTAAGGGTATCATTAGGAAATCTCCTATGTTGAAAATGCAGCAAGATGATGGAGCTTAGTGAAATGAAGTCGCCTTCACTAAGTGGGCTTGCAGACAAATTCTGGCGCAAAGTCTATTTTTAGACTATGTCTATTTTTAGACATATGGAGAATGGTCCAGGGGTTGCAATATGTTATTCTTGGAGTATTGGTCATGTTGGTAAAAATAGATGGACCTCTATTTTTTGACCTATAGGTCGAAGTCTATATTTAGACTGCCTATCCTAAAAATAGGGAAGTCAAATATTATTTACCCTTAATAATATTTGGACTATAAACTTCAGTTTACTCTCTTGGAGCACTTCAGTTCGAGCCTTGGAAGTGGCTCATGCATATGACAGAGGAATTACACTATTCCCAAGGGTTTGGTGAGCACATGCATGGTTGACTTCAGTTAGGACTTCAGTGGCAGAATTTTGGTGGAGTTAATGAGACAGCTAGTGGAGTTGTGTTCGGTTTAACTTAGTTGAACTAGTTGAGATTAGTTTAACTAGCTAATAAACTAGTAATGAGTGGAGTGAATTAAATATTATTTAATTCATTAATTAGTAACTCATTATTCAACTCAAGAACACATTAATTCACTATAGTGCATGGACAGTTCAGTGGAGACCAGTGAAAGAGGTAGATGAAAGGGTGGAGTTAGCTATCAGTGGTGACATCAGTTGTGCATGAGATTTGCACCACACTTGGAGGAATTTCCCATGATTATTGCACTGTCAAGCCAAGGGGATTCAAACCTTGGATCTCTATTTAGACAGGCCATGATTGCGCAATAGAGGCAAGGCAATTAGTGGTGAGTTTTGAACCAATAACCTGTTCAAAACCAAGCTAGTTTGTGTGTAACTTCATGAGATAGTACTGAGTACTTGTGAGGAGTATTGTACAGATTTTGTTACATGTTTTATCCATTATAATATACACAATAGCTACGGGGTTTTCAGCTATAAGCTTTCCCCATACATACTGTGTTAATGTGTATGATGAATTGATGTGCTATCGCTTGTAGCAGTTGAGCTTTGAAGTGGAATTCAAATTTTTCAGCAGTTTTGTTTTCTTGGTGCCGGTGTTGAAAATGTCTTTCAACGGTTTGCGACTCGAATATGCTCTTGAAGGCAGTTCCAATTATGTTGCATGGAAGGATCGCATGGAGGGAGTATTAGAAGATAATGGTCTGAAGGAGTTCGTGGATACGGATGTCCAAAAGCCCACTGATCCTGCTGAAGTCGAAGCATGGCAAAAGAAGATGGAAAAATGTCGAAGGATCCTATTGGAGGGCGTCAAGGATCATATTGTATCCAGCCTACATGGAAAGGCTTCTCCATATTTAATGTGGAAAGCTTTGATGGATCTATTCCGTAGCAAGAGCGACCAAAGGAAGCCGGCGCTCAAAAATAAGCTCAGTGAACATCAAGATGGAGAAAGGCGACGTATCGCCAAATACCTCACGGTTCACTCAGTGCGCAGATGAGCCGGGAAGTGTGGGGTGACTGTCGAAGACGAGGACATGGTCGACCGGCTCTCCTTGGTCTTCCGAAGGCTTGGCACTCATATCAAGATAGTGTCAATGGTCGGAGAAGCCGGCAAATGGGAGCGCCTTGGGCGGATCTCATGCAAGAGGAGATAAGGAGGGACTATCGATGGATCTTCATCAAAGGGAGCTGATGAAGAAAATTGTGCTTTGGCTGCCAAAGAAAAGAAGGGGAAGGGTAAGAAAACTTCTCATTCCAGTGCAAAGGGCAAGAAGCAAGACATGGCAAAAGTGAAGTGTTTTCACTGCCATGATCACGGACATTATGCCACAAATTGTCCGAAGAAGAAGAAAAACAAACAAGCGGGAAGATCTGCAGATGGAGAGGCTTTGGCTTCGCAGTTCGAGCTTGAATTTTCACTGATCGCATGCTTGGTTTCAAGTGTGATGGGATTAGTATGGTTCTTGGACAGTGGTGTGTCATTTCACATTACGGGAGATCGGGATTTGTTCTCAGATCTGGAGGACAAAGATCTGGGCGTGCACATCGAGATGGGCAATGATGGTAGATACACTGCGACTAGTATCGGTACCATATCCTTTCAGAGGGATTCTGGTAAACCCTTCGTGTTGAAGGATGTCATGCATGTACCGGGATTGAAGAAGAACTTGATCTCTGTGGCGATGTTGGAAGATAAGGGGTATGATGTGGTCTTCAGCGAAGGAAAAGCCTTCCTGCGCAGTAAGACTACAGGAGAGACCCGGAAGATAGGGGTTCGAACTCAGAACCTTTATCAGTTGCAGGTAGATGACTGCGCAGCTATGGCATGCAAGGCGGGAGAAGTGGTGAGCCGGGATGATGAGGGCGAACCATGGCACAGGAGATTGGGCCATCTTCACCATGGAGCTTTGAAGATCCCGGGCACAGATTTCTACCGGCTTCCCAAGGGTACCGCAGCCTCTTCGTGACTCGCAAGGTGTACCTTGGGGAAGTATGTGAAAGCCACCTTTCACGAGAAGGGATAGTCCCGCCACGATGATCCTTGAGAGAGTTCACGTACGGTGTGGTCCTTTCCTCGCCAAGGTTTCCGATAGCAAAGCACAAAAAGTATTATGTGATCTTTGTCGATGATTTCTCCTGAAGTGGCCGATCTTCTTCATGCGTAAGAAGAGCGATACATTCGCGAAGTCTCCGTGGGAGTTTAAAGCACCGGTCGAGAAGGAGCCTGGGAAGAAGGTGATTGCTCTAAGGAGGATACGTGTGAATTCATCTCTGGCTTGAATTCAAGGCAATCACAGCCGTAGAATGGATTTGAGAGCTCATCGCACCCCATAACCCACAGCCAGACCCGGGGTGGGCCGGGTGCGTAAGAACGTAACGATCGTAAGTGCCGCACGGCGATGTTGCATGATCGTGGCCTACCCCTTCACTTTTGGGCTGAGGTATGCAATACAACAGTGTATGTGTAGAACCGTTGTGCTCACAAGGTTCTTGGCATGAGTACACCAGAGGAGGCTTATTCCGGCAAGAGGCCTGATATTTCCCATTTGCGAATCTTTGGTTCTCCTGTCTACATGCATGTGACAAAGGATGCAAGAAGGAAGCCGGATCCGACCGCAGAGGTTAATATTTTGTGGGGTACACCGATACACCTCACAACTATCGGGTGTATTTGTCTTACGCCAAGACTCGTGCAAAGACTTTCCAGTATAAAATTTCAAAGAGGAGAAAGCCATGCGTTGTTCGCTTGAGAGGGAGCTACACTTGCATGCGCATGAGGAAGCTGTAGGTTCCTAAGGAGGAGCTCCGATGTGGATTAGCCACAAGAGGAAGTTCAGGAGGTGGAAGAAACCACCCATGCAGCTAACCATCGAGGGCGCATCCGCACTAGCGAGCTGAGCGATCGGCTCGAGATGCAGAGAAGGTTGTAGGACCACCTACAAGACAAATACAGACAGAGGCACACGGACGGCATAATCGGGATACCTGGCTCTTGTGAGAAAATGTGTCGTGACGGAGCTTTCTTCTTTCAAGGAAGATCTAGAGGAACCCGCATGGGTTGATGCCATGATCGAAGAATATGATTCGATCATCAGAAACAGTGCATGGGAGATTGTCCCAAGACCGAAGGGGAAATCAGTGGTGGGTTCGCGATGGATCTACAAAGTGAAGCAGGCGGCTGACGGGAGTGTGGAGAAGTACAAGGCGAGATTTGTCGCCCGTGGCTTCTCGCAGATCGAGGGGATTGACTATGAGGAGACTTTTGCACCTGTCGCAAGGTACTCTTCCATACGGACGATCCTTGCTCTCTCAGCGCAGATGGGGTGGCACATTCATCAGATGGATGTGAAGACTGCGTTCCTCAATGGAGTTATCGAGGAAGAAGTGTACATAGAGCAGCCTGAAGGTTTTGAGATCTTCAGCAGTGAGTCGCATGTGTGCCGACTCAAGAGAGCACTGTATGGGCTGAAGCAAGCACCTCGTGCTTGGCACACTCGGATAGACAGCTACTTCACCGGGCTTGGATTCTCCAAGAGTGAGGCGGATCCAAACCTGTACCAGATTGTGGTGGAGGGGAAGCTGTTGATCATCGTACCGTATGTAGATGATCTGATTTTGACTGGCGATGAGCAGTTGATACTTTCATGCAAGGAGGATCTTGCACGAGAGTTTGAGATGAAGGACTTGGGCATCCTTCATTATTTCCCGGGATTGGAGATTTGGCAGCGCAACGGAGGACTGTTTGTTTCTCAGGGCAAGTATGCTCGGGAGATTCTGGAGAGGTTCAACATGCAAGGCTGCAAGCCTGTTGACACTCCTCTTCCCGGTGGTTGGAGGAAGGAGGATGCTACTTCAGCGGAGGTAGTGGATGCCACTGTCTATCGACAGTTGGTGGGGTCGCTTATGTATCTGGTCAATACACGACCCGATATATGCTATGCAGTTAACCAGCTTTCGCAAGCTATGGTTAAGCCTACCAAGCTCTTTTTGAAGGCGGGCAAGCATGTATTGCGCTATATCAGAGGCACATCGGGATATGGTCTATGGTACAGACAGGAGGATGGAGTGAAGCTTTCTGGTTTCACTGATGCAGATTGGGCAGGGAGCCCAACAGACCGGAAGAGCACTTCTGGAGGGGTTTTCAGCATTGGGTCGACAGCAGTTTCCTGGTACAGCAGGAAGCAGAGATCCGTGGCACTCAGTTCAGCAGAGGCCGAGTACATGGCAACAAGTTTGGCTGCATGCGAGGCTATTTGGATGAGGAAGATCCTCGCAGGTTTGTTCAGGTTGCATTTGGAGCCTACAGTGATTTACTGTGATAACCAGAGTTGCATTAAACTCTCGGCTAATCCAGTATTTCATGATAGATCCAAACACATCGACATCAGGTACCATCATATCAGAGATTGTGTTCAACGGAGAATCATGATGCTTTCATATGTTCCCACAGAGGATCAGGATGCCGACATCCTGACGAAGGCGCTCACCAGGAGCAAGTTCGAATTCCACAGAGGCAGGATAGGGGTTGCAGACAATCCATATCTTGCTGAGAGGGAGTGTTGAGAATGCAGCAAGATGATGGAGCTTAGTGAAATGAAGTCGCCTTCACTAAGTGGGCCCGCAGGCAAATTCTGGCGCAAAGTCTATTTTTAGACTATGTCTATTTTTAGACATATGGAGCATGTTCCAAGGGTTGCAGTATGTTATTCTTGGAGTATTGGTCATGTTGGTAAAAATAGATGGACCTCTATTTTTGGACCTATAGGTCGAAGTCTATTTTTAGACTGCCTATCCTAAAAATAAGGAAGTCAAATATTATTTACCCTTAATAATATTTGGACTATAAACTTCAGTTTACTCTCTTGGAGCACTTCAGTTCGAGCCTTGGAAGTGGCTCATGCATCTGACAGAGGAATTACGTTATTCCTAAGGGTTTGGTGAGCTCATGCATGGTTGACTTCAGTTAGGACTTCAGTGGCAGAAGTTTGGTGGAGTTGATGAGACAGATGGTGGAGTTGTGTTCGGTTTAACTTAGTTGAACTAGTTGAGATTAGTTTAACTAGCTAATCAACTAGTAATGAGAGGAGTGAATTAAATATTATTTAATTCATTAATTAGTAACTCATTATTCAACTCAAGAACACATCAGTTCACTACAGTGCATGGACAGTTCAGTGGAGACCAGTGAAAGAGGTAGATGAAAGGGTGGAGTTAGCTATCAGTGGCGACATCAGTTGTGCATGAGATTTGCACGACACTTGGAGGAATTTCCCATGATGATTGCGCTGTCAAGCCAAGGAGATTCGAACCTTGGATCTCTATATAGACAGGCCATGATTGCGCAATAGAGGCAAGGCAATTGGCGGTGAGTTTTGAACCAGTAACCTGTTCAAAACCAAGATAGTTTGTGTGTAACTTCATGAGAAAGTACTGAGTACTTGTGAGGAGTATTGTACTGAGTTTGTTACATGATTTCTCCATTATAATATACACAATAGCTGCGGGGTTTTCAGTTATAAGCTTTCCCCATACATACTGTGTTAATGTGTATGATGATTTGATGTGTTATCGCTTGATTTTATTTCCGCATGTTTGATGATCTGAGTGGAAGAGATTATGTGTTGCATATAAATTCGAATTGTATGTGATCAGGATAGTCTTGGTGGATAATTAATCATTATTCAGCAAATTTCTACATGTTGATTGGTGTTTCAGAGCGCGACTGGAAAGACCTTGACAATCAGTACATAGAGCCATATATTGATCTACCCTCGGACTAGCGAGGAGTCATGCGGCACATGGCGTGGCCGTACAAGAGATGCGCGATCTATGGGTTGCAGGAGCCAAGCCATTGGCTCGGGACCCTCCAGATAGCGATTAGATGTAGGGGCATGAGGTGCCCCTAGTTTTGGTTTTTTATAACATGCTATGGGCATGTCATATGTATCAGAGTTGATGGACTCTAAAACATTTTGAACGATACATATTATGGATATGCATCGTTTTATGGTTTATGTTATTGTCTTGTGTTAAATGCGTGTGATAAATGCCAATCTAGAATATTGTTTGCAATGCTATCTACATAGTGATTTTGTGCTCTAGGTTCATGCCTGAATGTAATGATTTCAAATTCATGCATTAAGAGCTTCACTCATAAATATCTTCTAAAAAGGACGGGATTATGCACACGATAAACACCATTCAATTACATGACAAGAATAAAAGAATCTAAACGAACATGAAGGTGAAGGATGTGATGGTAAAGGGCATCGGTTAATAAACCTATCACTACATCATATTTGGCCTGGTTATTCGTGGTTGTATCAATGCATACACTGTTAGAGAGGACAAGCGAATGCAAGGGGGTGAAAATGGCCTAGGCTGCCGAGGCTAGATTCTTAGAGTAGCGACTTGCACCATCGGCATAACTGATATACTATGTGGACTTTGGGTCCATTTGAAAGGTGCCACAAGACAATAAATGAGAGGATGATGAACAATGCTGGCAACTTGAACGCAAGGCAGAAATCAAACAAGTACTGCTAGAGGGAGTGCTATGGGTAGAATTTCTACCCCCCGCATACTGAAAAGTGGATGGTGTGGGGGAACTGTTTTGGAGGCAGTTTGTGCTCAGGTCATGAAAGTCACCATAGACACGGATGATGTCATTTTTCTTATGGGCTGGATAGATGAAGTCAGGGGTGGAAAAAACTTCCATGATGTTGTCATCATAGTAGAAGATGGGGTGACTGGTGGAAGGATAACCACATGACGTGGCGAAGCTACCTAACTCATCATCATGAGAAGAGAGGTTCACATGCACATCGTCACGGAGGGTGACAGAAGAGAAAGTAGATGAAGGATCCACCGAAGTTAAGCCCAAGGTGATCGCTGAAAGGAGGTCAGGCAAAATAGATGGGGAAGCCCCAAAGAGGTCTTCTACCATGGATCTCATAGATTATAACAGGTAGAGGATAGTGGATGAAGGCATCGTCATCTCGACATCAAGAGGGGGAATGTCAATGGAAATGGATGTGTCCTCTAGTTCTGCCGAAGCACAACATGCAAGAAAAGGAGAGGCGGACTCGTTGTTGTCGGCCTCATACTGGTGAACTAAGTCCAAAGAGGTGTGGTAGTTTGCAAGGCGGGGACATAGGTGGGTATAGTATCCATATAGATCACACAAAACACAGGGGTGGTTTGTGTGTGTTATTACTCCAATAATTTCCCAGGGTTGTTATGTGTGTTAAAGAAATATTAAAGGTAACCACAAACCTACTTTTGAGATTAGGATCTAGCCTTCCTAATGCTCAGAGAGGGATCTCTCTTTATGATTTAATTTTGTTGTTTTTAATTGATTTTAGGCTAGTTATGTAAGATTTATTGGGTTTGATTTTGATTTTTTTGGTGGTGGAATTACTGATTTAGATGGATAATTGTATTCTCTACTTTTCCATTGAGCTATGGAGTCAATATATCAAGAAAACATGATAGAATCAAGTTCTAAAGGAAGTGTTTACAGGGCAGGGTAGCTGAGCAAAATTAGATCTTTAAAGGTTGAATGGTGAAGTGGTTTTCAATCGGGATCAAGGAGCAGTTAAGGATTCCTTAAACTAGAATGATGAATGAAAGAGGAAGAAGTCAATCGAGATGGGAGAGCAATTAAGGATTCTCATATCTAGATATCAGAAGAAAACATTAAAAAGAATAACAGTTCAGAACATAGTGTACTTAAACAAAGTCTGCAATAATATTCTTGTTATAACATTTAAATTTGGAAAAACATGCAAGTTTATGGAATACTTAAGAAATAACAACGAACAATTGAAATATACTTCATTGAAGTAGCTCAACACATGAATCCTGTAATGCAATGCCTTTATTACTTGTCCAGTTTGTTGACTTGAAAATGGTACAATAAACCATCAGGTATTTAGATCAATTACAACTATATAAATGTTCAGGAATCCACACTAATACTTCGAATTTCTGAAGTATTTATACAAAAACTAATACAAAATATCCTAAAACTGATTTAGGATTTATTCAAGGGAAATAAAATATCTTCATGCAAGAAGATAGAGACACCTAGGTAACTAAATGCAAGTTGTCCCTGCTTATTTGGATTTGTTGTTTGCTCTTTGATATTTTGCTCCTTTATCTCTTTGACTGTTGCTTTACGCTGGCTGCATCTTTACGTTGGTTGTCCTTTTCTTTTAACTCTATTTTCTGATCTTTAAACTCTGTCTTTCATATGTATTCATCTTTTACTTTACTGCTATGTATGCATGTTCTTTTTTTACCTTTAATCTGGTCTCTGTTTTACCTCCTTTTACTTTTCACTATCACAGTAAATCATACAATTTCTCCCAAGTCTCTTCATCTGGGATTTTGATCTTCACCGTCCTTCTGTAAATTTCATCTGCTTCAATGTACTTGGTGAATGTAGGTTTGTTTATAAAGAGATGATTTACCTCATGCTGGAGGTAAAAGAGATTTTCAAAAATCTGATAGAGTACTTTCCCTATTGGAATTCCTTTCAAAGAGGAATTGTTGGAATTTTATTTGGCCACTTCTCTGATCTTCCTGTCATAATCTTCCTGCCTCATCAATATGTCATTTATCACTAATGGATTAGGCATACATTTCTACCTCAAAACATCAAACTTATTCATAAATCTGTTTACTGCTAACTCCATGGCTTGACACTTATCTTCAAGTTGTATCATCAAGTTTCTCTTGGAAATTACCTTTTTTACTTCTATTATTGTTTCAGTTTTGTCACTGATTCCAATTTCTTCTAATTCATGCTTGTTATTGGAATTGAGGATTTAATATATGTGGGTAGGGTTAAATAGTGTGGTAGGATATGTAATTAGCAGAGATTAATATGCAAGGTTGGGTTAATTAAAAGTGGGCCCAAGATATATATAAACCATATGTTTAAATTAATATAAAGTGGTTAATATGATATGGGATCGAGGATTTTAATATAGGAGTTAATGAAATAAACTATAGTTTATGAAATAAAATGGGGTTGGGAAAATATATATGCGGGATATTTAAAATACGTTAGAAATAAGTGTTTTAAAAGGATATCGGGAAGGGATTTATAATGGGGCCCGACATTACTTTAAAACTATGCAAAATTGGGTTTTTGCATGTTTTTTAATGGAAAAGGGGAATTAGTAAGGGAAGTGAAATTTTTCAAAGGAAAAATTAGATTTTAACTAGGGAAAGGGGTTTTAGGAAGGGAAAAGGGGTGAAATAAGGGGAAAAGGTTAAAAATAAAGGGAAATGGATATTTTCAAGAGGAAATGGATTTTTTTACAAAGGAAAATGCCTTCTAAGAATGGAAAAATAGGGTTGTGACCAAGGGGAAGGGGATTTTGGGGGATATTAGTGATATGAAATGACCAATTGATGCTCTCCATGCCTTGTGAAAGTAATCTATCTACCCATCATTTACCCTAACATTTTTTACTTTATTTATTGGGTGCATTCGAGCTTGCTGACCCTTTTATTTTTCTTGTGATAAGCAAACTAACATATTTCTAACCTTATAACTTCCAATGGCTCAAATTAAATTGATGAGCTCATTTTTATTTTCTACCTAACTATCGATATGCCAAGATTAAATGATTTGGCTAAATCTTTATTCACTAACTATCATTAGTTGAAATTTAAAAGCATGAATGAGTCAAGATTAAACTGTTTGACCATCATGAATTGTGGCATTTTGGACAAGCTGCATACAATTTTATTTGCATAAAGTAAACTAAACTCAGAGTGGTGGAACTTTGAATGTGCAACACTTTCATGATCTATTTTTATCTCTTTTTGTAAGGTTCATACTTTATCTTCTTTTTTGATCTTTTTCTTTTAGTCCTTTGATTTTTCTTTTAGGACTTACCCTCTTTACATTTTTTAATCTGGGAAAACATTTTGCAGAAAGCAAAAGTATGTACAATATTACAAGACTTAACCATAGTCAATTCAAAATTATGATCCCTGTTATTATAGGACCCTAACAGTGGCTCCACAATGGGATGGCATCTCCTAGTGAGATGTCAAGAACTTTAAGATCAGTGGCCTTGGAACTTTGACTTTGCTTGCCTTGAAACTACTTTCTAAGCTCTCTTTTTATTCAATCATATGATGTTATACCTTTCAAAGCTTAGGGCCTTCTCTTTGGGCTTCAACTTCAGAAGATAGTGATCCAATCCAATTAAAATTTTGCAATGTTATTTACAATGAACTAATGTTAATCTGGAGAAAAGTAGTGCTTCAGCATTCTACCATTGACTGGTCCACCTAGTAGATATGTTCCATCTAACTCCTTCAAGAAAAATGCATTGTTACCTCTGTAACCATAAATGATGTATGGTCATTTCCATAGAAAATCAAATTTACCATGTTTACCTTTTTCTTCTCTTCTGGAATCCCATTTGAGTACTTTGTCACCTATGTAGAAATCATCAGCTTTGGTCTTCTTATCAAATATATTTTTGATTTTATCTTGGATCACTTGTGATTTGATATAGACTTCTTCCCTGGTTTGCTGCAAATGAATAGTTTGATTTATCCTCCTTTGGATATCATTTGGTTCTACTTGCAACTCTTGAATCGTCTTGATCACTGGCACTCCCAATGAGGATGGAAAAATAACATCCATCCCATATACCAACTGATAGAGAGATGTACCAATAGATTTTTTGGTATTTAATCTATCTGTTCATAAGGCATTGACCAACCTTTTATTCCAGGTCTTTTTGTTATCTTCTAACAGTTTCTTGATGATATTAACTAGGATTTTGTTTGAGGATTCTGCAAGTCCATTACCTTGAGGGTAATTGGCAATGGAATGGCCAAGGTTGATGTGGTATTTGTTGCAAAAGTCTACCATTTTTTTGGATTTGAAGGAAGCTGTATTATCAGTAATGAGCTTTTGTGGGCATTTAAATCTATACAGAATGTTGTTTTCAAGGAATGAGATAATGACAGAATTAGTGGCTGTCAATATCCATTTATGTTGGTATGAGGAGGGTGGGTGAATTTCACCAATGAAGTCTAAACCCCATTGTTGAAATGACATTTCTACAGATGTTGGTTTGAGAGGTAATGGTAAAAGTTTCTTCTTTGTTAGGTCCCTATATTACTAGTATAGTCCCTTATTGCTATTAGTGTAACCCCCTTATTGTTATTATTGTACCCTTGTAACCCCCATTTTGCTATTATTGTGCCCTTAAATTATTATTGTTAGGTCGGCTAGGATTACATTGTGGCCCACTAAGATTACATTATGGCCACATGGACTCCTATATATAGAAAGGACGTTTTGTAAATTGTATCATCCAAGAATTGTTCATTTATGTAATGTATTGGAGGTTTCCCCCTCGAAGTGGCTTATTTCTAAGGCGTTGATATCTCTTTTCTTCTATTTTTGGAGTTGTTTACACAACATTTGGTATCAGAGCTTTGGATTCTAGGGTTTCGCTGCTCCAAATAAGTCATCGTGAAATTTTTGCTATAAATTTTTTTCTACGAAGTTTCAGAAGCTGAAATTTTTAGGGTGCGAAGCCGAAATCCTGAAGAAGATTGTCTAAAAATTTCAGAGCTTGGTTCACAAAATTTTTGGAGATATGATCTATGGAAGTTAGGTCTTTTTTCAGACTCCTAAACAGGTCATCGTGGAATTTGCGCTATAACTTTTTTTCTACGAAGGTTCAGAATCTGAAATTTTTAGGGTGCGACGCTGAAATCCTGAGAAAACTCGTCACAAAATTTCAGAGCTTGGTTCGCAATATTTTTGGAGATATGATCTGTGGAAGGTAGTGCTTTTTCAGTCTCCCGAATTTCATCACAAAGAGGTGATCGTGGGAAAATTTCAATAACTCTCTCTCTGAGCATCGGATTGGAGTGCCGTAAAAAGTGGTCGCAATTACACAGACTGTAGTTTCTTGGCTATCAATTTCAGAGGCGAAGGATGAAAAAGTGACACGTGGCAAGTCGTACAAGTTCGCTCTACTGAACTAGTCCATAATTAGGTCATTGTGGGAGATTAGACATAACTTTATCTTGGAGAATCCAAATCAGGTCAGACCTGTGGCATTCAAAAGAGAATTCACAGGGCTACTTCAGTGCTGAATTTCAAATATTGAAGAGTCGCAATATTGAATATTTTTTGAATTGCATAAGTCTTGTTTGAAGAATCAATTTGAATTGATTCCAAGGGCATATTGTAGAATAGATATCAGTATTGGGTTCTAAAAGATGCCGTGTAAAAATAATTCAACACCCATTAAGCCTTCAGAAGGCTCTACTATGACTCATGAAGATGAAGAATTGCAACATGATCTATCAAAATTACAAGAGCAAGTGCAACAAATTTCACTCTCGCAAAGAGCAACAAAAAATGAAATGGAAGTTTTGAAGAAAGGTGTGGAAGCGAAGATGGATGGCATGGAAGCTGGCATGGAAGCTAAGATGGAAAACATGAAGAATGATCTAAAAATAGAAATCGAAGGTTTGACAAAGTTGATACAAGAAATGTTTCCTAATGGTGAAAAGATAGTAGAAGAACCTCATGATGAGAACAAAATAAATGTTAATCGTGATTTCATAAACTCTAATGTTGGCGTGAAGAACCACCATATTCCAAAAATGGATATGAGGAAGTTTGATGGAAAGGATCCTGTAACATGGATAATACAGATGGAGCAATATTTTGATCTCCATAATGTACAAAACACACAAAAGGTACGCATTGCAACTTTACATTTAGAATAAAATACATTTGTATGGTATCGATGGCTTTGCTCCCGTAAAAAAATTGTCACTTGGTCAATTTTTACGGAGGAAATGATAGCACATTATGAGGATACAAAGAGCAACACCTTCTTTAGCCAATTGATAAATCTCAAACAAAAGGGTTTAGTGGGGGAGCACATTGAGGACTTCCAAAAAATTGAATATAAGGGTAACTGATATTCCAGAGGAACACAGGATCGATCTCTTCATAGGCACTTTAAAGGATAACATCCAACATGAAGTTCGTTTTTTGGAACCGGATTCATTGGAGAAGGCATTCAGGTTGGCAAGAAAATTTGAATGTAAAATTATGGTGACAAGGAAGCCTACCACTCAATTCTATAAAGAAGGAAGTGTTGCTACGCGTAGATTTCCACAACCTACAAGGTTGACACCACAACAATTGGAAGAAAAAAGAGCAAAAGGGCTTTGCTACAGTTGTGATAGCAAATACACTAAAGGTCATAAGTGTGCTGAGAAGAAATTATTTTACATAGATTGTGAAGAGGAAGAAGAAAATGAACAAGAAGAGGATATACACCAGGAACCAACTCTAGAAGAGGAAGAAATGAATCCGACCATATCGTGTAATGCACTGGCAGGAATTACCACTCCTCAAACTCTCAAGATAGAAGGACATATCAAGAAGAAAAAGATAATAGTGTTGATTGATTCAGGTAGCACCCATAATTTTATTCATTGTAAGGTAGCCAAGGAATTAAATTGTTTCCTATACCTAGCACCAGAATGTCAAGTGATGGTTGCAAATGGAGGAACTATAAATTGCTCTGGAAAATTCCATAATATCAAGCTAACCATGGGGGAATATGTATTGACTAGTCCAATGCTTTCCATTCCTATGGGAGGTGCCGATGTTGTACTAGGAGTACAATGGTTACAATATTTGGGGACGATAGCTTTTAATTTTCAAGAACTTTTCTTGAAATTTTTTTCAGAAGGAAAGGAAGTTGAATTACGAGGTATTGCGGGGAAGCCGGGAAAGATAATAAGCTCTAATGTCATGACAAAGCTTCTAAAAAAAGAACAATGAGGCGTCATTGCACAATTATGCTCACTAGAAGTTCCAACATCAAAATCATCTATTTCTACAGATCTCCAACAAGTCTTGGAAAATCATTCCAAGGTGTTTGAAACTCCCAAAGGAATCCGACCTATTCGTGATCATGATCATGCTATTCATTTGATTCCAGGAAGTGTTCTTCCAAACATCAGGCGTTATAGATATCCTTATGTCCAAAAGAGAAAAATTGAACGTATGATTGCAGAAATGTTAGAGGCAGGTATAATTCAACCTAGTCAAAGTTCTTTCTCTGCACCTGTAGTATTGGTACACAAGAAGGATGGATCATGGTGAATGTGTCCGAATTATAGGGAGCTCAATGAGCTCACCATTAAAGATAAATTTCCCATTCCTGTGATTGATGAATTATTGGATGAATTACATGGAGCAATTTATTTTACCAAGTTGGATCTTCGTTCACGATATCATCAAATTAGAATGAAGACTGAAGATATTCCAAAAACAGCATTTCGAACTCATGAGGGTCATTATGAATTTTTGGTCATGCCTTTGGCCTTACCAATGCACCTTCTACATTTCAAGGGTTGATGAATTCCATTTTCAAACCCTTCCTTAGAAAATTTGTGCTGGTATTTTTTGATGATATACTAATCTATAGCAGGTCTTGGAAGGATCATATTGAACATGTTGACAGGGTGCTCAAACTATTGCAGGAGAAATAATTATATGCAAAAACATCCAAATTTTTCTTTGGAGTACAAGAGGTGGAATATCTGGGTCATATTGTATCTCACAAGGGTGTTAAAATAGACTCTAACAAAATTAAAGCCATTAAGGAATGGAAAGTCCCCACAACCATAAAGCAGTTGCAAGGATTTCTCGGGTTAACAGGGTATTATCACAAGTTTGTTAAGAATTATGGGAGAATAGCAACACCTCTAACAACATTATTGAAGAAAGATGCATTTTCATGGACTCCTGAAGAAACTAAGGCATTTGAACATCTTAAAGAGGCAATGTGCCTAGCACCGGTCTTAGCTACGCCAGACTTCACAAAAACCTTTATTGTGGAATGTGATGTCTCAGGAAATGGAATTGGTGCAGTTTTAATGCAGGAAGGAAGACCCATTGCTTTTGAAAGTCGTCCAATCAAAGGAAAGTATTTACAAAAACCTATTTGTGAGAAGGAAATGTTAGCAATATTGCATGCACTAAAGAAATGGCGAACTTACCTAATGGGAAGACACTTCAAGGTAAAAACTGATCATGATAGTCTTAAACACTTTTTGGAACAAAGACTATCATCAGAAGAATAGCAAAAATGGGTCACAAAGATGTTGGGTTATGACTTTGAAATAATATACAAAAAAGGAAAGCTAAATGTTGTTGCAGATGCACTCTCAAGAAAGAATGAAGAGGTGGAAGCATTGCTTTGTGCCATTTCTATTATCCAACCAGATTGGATAACCGAAGCAAGAGATGAATGGAAGAAGGACAAAGATGTATGGACACTCATTCAAAAGTTGCAGCAAGATCCTAGTACATCCGATACATTTAGTTGGAAAAATGATTATTTATGGTACAAAGATCGCTTATATCTTTGTAAGAATTCCCAACTAAAACAAAATATTCTTCTGGAATTGCACACTTCTCCTTTAGGAGGACACTCAGGATTTTTAAAAACTTACCACAGGGTGAAGAAAGAATTTTTTTGGGATGGCCTTAAATCTGATATTCAAAATTTTGTGGCAGAATGTTTGGTTTTCCAGCAGAAAAAAGTTGATACAATTAAGGCCTCGAGACTTCTATAACCTTTATCCAATCCAAGTCAAGGTTGGGAGGAAATTTCAATGGATTTTATCATAGGTTTACCTAAGTCCTAAGGAAAGAGTGTCATCATGGTGGTAGTTGATAGAATTACCAAGTATGCACACTTTTGTGCATTATCTCATCCATTTAAAGCAAGTACAGTTGCTACTACATTTATGGACAAAATTCAAAAGTTACATGGAAGCCCAAGGGTTATTGTGAGCGACAGAGATCCCATTTTTACTGGAAATTTTTGGACGGAGTTATTTTCTTGTTTGGGTACTCAATTAGCGCATAGCTCATCTTATCATCCTCAATCTGATGGTCAAACTGAGATAGTAAATAAATGTTTGGAAGGATATCTTCGTTGTTTTGTATCTGATAAACAAACACAATGGGTCAAGTGGTTACCTCTCGCCGAATGGTGGTATAACACTTCCTTCCATACTGCAGCAAAAATGACCCCATTTATGGCACTTTATGGATATCATCCACCATCCATCACATCATCTTTAAGGGAAATTCGAAGGTTCAAGCAGTGGAAGATCACATCGAGCATCAGCAAGAAGTTCTCCAACTCTTAAAGGATAACCTGAATTTGGCACAAAATCGAATGAAACAACAGGCAGATCAACATCGTAGTGAGAGAAGTTTTGAGGTAGGAGATTGGGTATTTTTACGGCTACAACCATACAAACAAATGTCCCTCAAGCAAGCAAAGAAGGATAATAAATTATCGCCAAAGTACTATGGTCCTTACAGGGTGTTGCAAAAGATTGGTACTATGGCATACAAATTGGAGCTTCCTGCTTCTTCGCGAGTACATCCAGTTTTCCATGTTTCATGCTTAAAGAAGGTTAGAGGTGAAAATCTTTCAGCTCAAACAATATTGCCAGAACTTGATGAGGAAGGAAAAATCATATTGGAACCTGAAGCAGTCACGGAAACAAGAACTCGACAGCTACGGAATCGATCAATTTCAGAGTATCTCATCAAGTGGAAGAACTTACCCACTGAAGATTCTACATGGGAGGATGAAAAGTTTATACAAAAGCACCCAGAGCTACTCAAGCGTTGAGGATAACACTTTTTTGAAGGAGAGGGGCATGTTAGGTCCCTATATTGCTAGTATAGTCCCTTATTGTTATTAGTGTAACCCCCTTATTGTTATTATTGTGCCCTTAAATTATTATTGTTAGGTCGGCTAGGATTACATTGTGGCCCACTATGATTACATTATGGCCACATGGACTCCTATATATAGAAAGGAGGTTTTGTAAATTGTATCAGCCAAGAATTGTTCATTTATGTAATGTATTGGAGGTTGCCCCCTCGAAGTGGCTTATTTCTAAGGCGTTGATATCTCTTTTCTTCTATTTTTGGAGCTGGTTACACAACATTCTTCCCTTCAAATATCTGACATTTGTGACAGGAGATCACATACTTTATGACATCTGTAAATAGAGTGAGCCAGTAAAAACCTGCCCTCAAGATTTTATCAACAGTTGTTTTCCAATAGAGGTGTCCTCCACAGTCCCCTGCATGAAACTCCTGCATTACTTTGTTAGCTTCATATTTTAATAAACAGTTCAATAGAATGCCACCATGATCTTTCCAAAATAAAACATTATCTATGATACAATACTTCATTGCTTGCATTTTCAAAAATCTACCTTTAGTCTAGATAAACCAGGAGGAGCTTGTAGATTAGTAAAACAAATATGATATCTGCATACCAGGGTGAATCTATGAAAGCTTCACTGATCTGTGGAGTCGCCATCTCTTCATGATCATCTAGTTGAGCAATGAAATTTATATCTAAGGCCTAACTGTTCGATTCAGCCATGAGTTTGGCTAAACCTTAGCCTTTAATCAATTTTGTATGTTTTATTTCAATGTCATATTCTAATTTAGTGGAAATCCATTTTCCTCTTTTTCCATCAGGCCCATTCTGAGTTAGAATGTCCTTTACTACTGAATTTGGAACATATGCAATTATGTGGGAGTATAAGATGTACACTCTGAAATCTTTAATAGCTTTCACTAAAGAAAGTGTTTGTTTTTCTATTGTGTTGTACTTTAGTGTTGCATCTCTTAAGGATTTGCTGAAAAAAACAATGGGTTGTTCATAACCTTGGTCATTCTTTTGCAACAAGATTGCTGCAATGGTGTGTTCTGAAGCAAAAGAAAAAAATATAAAATATTTTTTGAAATTAGGACTTATGAGGACATATGTTTTAGTCAAAGCTTCTTTGATTGCTTCAAAACACTGTTTAGCCTCTACTGTCCACTTAATTGTTGAATATTTCTTTAACATGTTATTCAATTCTCCGATTAGTTCTACTAAATTAGAAATGAATCTTCTAAGAAAATTAATTTTACCTAAGAATGTCTGCCATTATTTGATGTTTCTAGGATGAATAATGTTTAAAATTGCCTCTATTCTAGCTGGATCTACTCTAATTCCCTCTTTTGAAATTATGTGTCCTAAGAGTTTGCCTTCTTCTAGTCCAAAGAGTGTCTTTTTGGGATTCAAGGAAATGCCAAATTTTCTACATTCAATAAAAAATCTTCTTAAATGATCTAGATGTTCATTATCTGTTTTGGAAAACACTGTTATATCATCTAGATAAATGACTAAAAAGTCATGAATCTCCTTGGAAAAAGCTATATCCATAGCTCTTTGAAATGTAGCTCCTACATTCATCAATCCAAAAGGCAATTTCAAATACAAGAATGTTCCCTAAGGAGTAGTAAATGATGTCTTTGCTTGATCTTCCAGTTGAAGTAGGATTTGGTTGTATCTAGAAAAGCCATCAAGTAATGACATTCTGGATGATCCTACTACCCTCTGTAAAATATGGTCCATTTTGGGGAGAGGATAGTTATCTTTTAGTGACACTTTGTTTAAGTTTCAGAAATCAACACAAACTCTGATTTCCCCTGTTTTCTTTTGAGTGGGAACTAAGTTTGAGATCCAATTAGAATATCTGATAGGTGCTATGATTTGTGCCTCATACATCCTTTTTACTTCTTTTTCAATCAATGGCATAAAAACTGGATTAATTCCATTAAGCTTTTGTTTAAAGGGCTTCTGATCTTCTTTGATGGGTATTTTATGTTGAATAACGCTGGTGTCATAAGATTTGAGGTCTTCATAACTCCAAGCAAAGACATCTTGAAATTCTTTAAACATACTTACGTATTTGAGCTTTTCAGCTGGAGGTAATTCTTTAGATAATTTGACAAGCTTGAGTTTTTCTTCAGTTCCTATGTTACATTCTTCTATGTCTGACCTTAAAGGCTCCATTTTTTGTTTTCTAGCTACATCATTTGAATAAAAAAGATCTTCTAATGGGGCTAATCCCTTTGGAAAAATGTTATTTTTAAGGTTTAAGATCTTTGATTCATCACTAGCTATTTCCTTTATTTCTACAGTTTCTAACTTATCTAATTCTACTCTAGTGAATTTAGTGGGTTCTATTTTATCCACATAACTTATATCTATCTCGCTATTTATAGTGTAATATATTCTACAATCAGTATCTATGTTACAGTTTTGAAATTCTCCCTCAGCATTCATAAAATTATAGATTTGAGAATCTTGTGAGAAGATCTGCCAATATTTCAGATTGGTTTCTCTGTATTGGCTTAGTCTAGGATTATTCACAAGGTACTCTCCTTTGATTTGTTTTATGATTAATTCTGAGTCTCCCATGATAGAAACTCTCTTGGCTCCAATTTTTCTCACAATTTGCAGTCCTAAGATTAACGCTTCATACTCTGCCATGTTATTAGTGCACTTAAAGTTTAACCTAAAGGCATGACCTTCAGAATGATCATTCTCTAAGTTATAAATCCATATTCTGGCTCCTGCTCCTAATCTATTCACAGAAACACTGAAATCTAAGTGCCACCTTTATTCATGAAATATATTGTCACTGTCAATTTCTTCATGTTTCTGTTCTACTGCTCTAATTTTATCTTTCCAATTATCTGAATTACATAAGATGAAAGAATCCATATCATAATGCAGAGAATAAATAGGATAATTGTGGGGTTTTTCTGCACTGCTGACCATGAATTTTATTAAAGTTACTCTGTAAATCTTTTTGGGGTGACCAAATACTGAAATTGCGGCATAGGACATGTCTAATTGTAGTGATCCTTGCAATTTTTCTCCCCATGAACGAGATAATAACATTCCATACTTTGGAGGGATATCAACAACTACAATATCCATGATAATACTTTTCGCTGGGTATTGGACTAAGGTGACACACAATTTTTTTATCAAGCCAAGACATTTAACTTGACTAAAATCAAATGAAAACATATCTTTATATGGTCTAGTGATGTCTAAGTTCATCTTTTCCATGACATATTTTAGCATTAAGTTGTGGGATGCTCCAGAATCTAACATTGCATTATGTAAAATTTTCTCATGAATGTTCAAACTAATGTAAAATGGAGGGACACCTCCTTGTTGATGTTTACCATTAATTTCAGGGCCAAACAGTAATTCTGGTTGATCATCATTTAAATTAACAGAGTCTTCTCCTTCTCCTATATTCAGTGTTTCAGTTATTTGGGCTTTGTATGAATCATTTTTAACTAGTTTTGTTAAAGGAACTGGTATTTTCAATTTGGCTAACTCAACTTGAATATTGAATGGTACTTGAGTTTTTCCTAACTGGATGATTTCTTCTTTACCAATTGCAGTTTATGTACTCGTCTTTTTTATCCACAGTTGGTATTTCAGTTTGTGTTTCCACTGTTTTACTTTCAACTTTCTTATCTGGGACAGTTTGAGTGGCAGTGGTAGTTTTAGCAGCAGTTGATGTTTGAATATTAGTAGATGTGATGTCCACAATCTTTGGAATTGAAGTTTTCTAGGTTTCTCTAGGGAGGATTTGTAAAACTTTGCTCACAGGACCTTCCACTGTTTTCTTGGTTTGAATTTGGATAGTTTTCTTAGTAGGGGCTTCTGTGTTTTTCTTACTTCTAAATCTATATTGTTTTTGAACTTCATATATTGCAGACTCATAGCCTTGTTTATAATCAAAAGACTCTCCAAATTCTAACTGTAATTGTTGTAGGATGTATAATTCATGTTCTTCTTGGGTAAGAATAATAGTATTTCCATCATTTATTCCCATTAAGTTAATCTGGGTGTCTTGGTCTTCATTATTTTGTTGAGAAATTTCAGTATAGTTCTCTTGGAAAGGTGGTCTAATTTGTTGATATGGGATTGTTTCTCTAGATTTACCAATATTGAAATTTTTCCTCAAGTTAGGATTTCTGATTTGAGGACTTTGTTGATTATCCCGTCGTAGTTTTCTTTCCATATTTTCTAATCTATCCATTATTCTCTCCATACTTTTAGCTAAACTATCTATTTTATTATCTGATGTGGATGGTTCATCCTTAATGGTTATTGTTCTTTCATTTCTTATTCTAGATTTTATAGCTGACAAGTTTGCTTCTACACTAACTGCATCACTTTGCATTTGCTCTAATGTTGCAGGGTTTCTTTCTCTCAATTGGTATGACATATCAATATCAAAACCATCAAGAAATTTGATTAGGGCCAAGTCTGGTGGAGGTTTGATATTGGCAAGAATTGCATTGTAAATATTGTTAAACCTAGTACAATAATCCTGAACAGATTCATTAGGTGCTCTTATGATGTTTTCATATTTAGACAATATTTGTAAAGGGTTCTTCTTTCTTTCCCATCTATTGATAAACAATCTATGGAAAGCATCTAAATCAGCAATATGAACAGCAGGTAAACCTTTAAACCATTTATTAACTTCTCCTGCTAATGTTTGTGCAAACAATCTCATTTGATCAGCGTCATCAATTTCATGTAATTCAAAGTAATCAATCATCTTGTTTACATGTTGTTGGGCAGTATATTGACCAGTACCATCAAACTGAAAGATTTTACTCTGATAGTCTTGTGGCATGGCATGTAATTGATTTGGTAAGACCAAAGGGGCATATCTGACTGCCATGGCTAATATTCTAGCTTGGCTAGGAGGTAAATTGGTAGTACTTGGAGATGAGCTTGAAGTACTTGCAGATGAAGTTAGAACACTTGAAGATGTAGTTGGAATGCTAGAAGATGTACTTGAAGCACTAGAAGGTGGGAATGAAACTTGAGGTTGAAGAGGAAGCTTGGGGATGAAGGGTTCGATGGACTGAACTGTAGTGAAGATTATGGGTGAGGTGAAACTAAATGGATCTGTTTTTATAGTTTCTGAAAGAATGGTGGAACGCTTAGGGGTAACAACAACTAGGGCAACTAACTCAACTGATTGTTGGAAAAAGGCTTCGTCAATATCTTTAATCAATTTTTAAGTCAAAGCATCAAGTTCATCAAAAGTCTTTAGAACCTGTTGATTTGAATCAATTGAAATAGTTTCCTTTTTTGTTTCAATAAATTGAATGAAATCAGGGTCTATTACAATATTAGAGATGGGATTTTCAGATTAGTTCTAAACAGGGAATGTTCAAATGATAAATCGAATTCAATGTCTTGTAAGCTTGATATATCTTTAGGTAGTGAATTAGATTTGACTAGTTATTTGTGGTATTTGGCTAGCTCATAATTTAATATCTTTGATGAAAAATATTGTTAACATTTCAAGTATTTTTAAAGATAACAACATTACAAAATCAAAATCAATACGACTATGGCTTGGGGTTTTCTCATGGGCCTTGCTAAGGCAATAAATTTTTTAATATAGTAGTATCTAATAATATTGTCGAATATTTGAACGAGGAAATTAGAGCTCATGATGGAAACCCTAATGCCTTCAACTACCGCCCTCGTCTTCAGAGAATTTTTGCTTCAGGTCTATGCCATTTGCCAGAAATCCCCTCATCTTGTTGTTTCAGAGGCAAATTTTGTGGACAAGAGAGGAATTTTTTTGTAACAAGGTTTTTCCTACTTCCAATCTGAACTTATTGCTTCAAAGCCTTTAAACTTTTTCAATTTTTTTGTAACAAGGTTTTTCCTACATCCAATCTGAACTTATTGCTTCAAAGCCTTTAAACTTTTTCAGTTTTCATGAAACCAATTTCAGGGGGAACTTTCTATATTCATGTGAAAGCCATTAATCTTGTCTCTACAATTGTTACCAAAATTCAAAATCAGATAGGAATTCCCACCATTTTTATGCGGCTTCTTCATGGAGGTAGTCAACTTTAAGAAAGGAATTCACTCAATGATTATGGCACAGCCAAGGGCACTTCATTTTTTTTCATTTCAAGTCTAAATGGTGGAGCCAAAGGATAGTGTGCGTCCTCTACCTCTCAGTGAAAATCCTTCAAGGATATGCTCAAGCTAAGCCCTGCACAACCAATTTCCAAAGAGATCTCAGGGTCAGCGTTCATTATGGATCAGACGAAAACTATCCCAACTAATAAAGTGGATCATCTTCAATCCGAGGATGCTTACATGGATTATTTGATGCACGCCATTAACTACCAATTTAATGCGTTATGGTCTATGACATATGCACTCCAGGCATAGGTGCATCAAACTTGGTCCACAAATACAGATATTTTTTTTCTCAAAAGGTTTTTTGTGGTGTATTTTAAAGATCTTAAGGATTATCGAAAAGTTTTTGATAGACCTTGTTTTTGGGGTCGCGTTGGGCAGTTTTTTAGAACTTGGTTTGATGGTATTAACCCTCTTTATATGCCATCTACGATCAGTCCAGTTTGGGTAAGACTTCAAAATTTTCCCCTTCATTTGCTCCATCTAAACATATTAGCTAATGTGGGAAACACACTCAATCGTTTCATTAAATGAGACACGGAAAGGCTTGAGAAGAGTATTGTGACCTTTGCTCAAATACGTGTTGGAATTGATCTTAACAAATGGTTGACAGACAAAATCTTCTTACAGTGGAATGACTTTATCTTTTCACAGTCGATGAACTACAAAAAGACAACATTCCATTGTAGGATCTATCAATAACTCAATTTGTCCCTCTTCTCAAGAGCTCTCCTCCTCTAGATTCCAAGAATAAGTCACAACAATAGCAAGATCCAAAAGTTCCAAAGGGAACCAAGAATTATTTAGCTCACAAGCCATAAAATACGCAACAACAAAAAACTTCTACAGCAAAAATGAATCCTTCAACCTCAACTCAACCACAGCAAAAATGAATCCTTCAACCTCAGCGCAACCACATGTAGGGACATCTCATCATGTAGATGCCAAGATCCATCCCTTAAATGGAGACACACAAGATATAACTACAAATTTTCCTTCGTCAATGAGCGGCCACAAATACTTCTATGAATCAAATCACTCTAATAGTGATAAGCAAGCAGCTAAAGTAGCAGAACCTCCGACTTTGGAATTAGACCAAAAAATGTAGTCATTGTCCCCTCTACATTTATTCTTGGTAATTTCTCGAAATGAAGAAAAAAGGAAAAAAAATGCCCTCAGTAAAATTCATGATCACTCTTGAGTTCTTTTAACAATAAAGTAGAAAATGTATTGTCATTGTTAATTGCAAGTTGGTTAGTTTTCATGTAAATTCAAGTTAGTTTGTCTCATGATATTATTGGATTTGGTTGGCATTCCCCTAGAAATGACCAAGCCAAATTTCTTCGTGAACATGTAATGGATTGATCAAAAGGTAATACAAACTTTTAATTCACAACAAATTAAGAAAAATAAAAAAATTGTTGAATATTTGGTTTTCAAATTATGCATCAAATGTGCTTTGAGAAAATTGTTCCATGAATATAGATATTTATTGATTTAACATTAATGATATATTGGATGAATGGATGATCACAACTATAAAACTATGCTTAAACTTTTGGGTGAAACCATAAAAGAGATTGGAGCTCTATTTGAATAGATTTCATATTTACATGTTTATGGAATTAAACACACTGACGTTTTTGATCCAAAGGTCATAAACCCCTGAAGGATAAACTAGAGTTGGAGGAGGCAACAAATGCGGTCTCCATTTCCTCTGTACAAAATCTTTAATGGACCTCATGGACCTCTCTGTCATTTCATATCCAGTTTTAGTGTCATGGAACTAACCTCATTTTTCTAGTTTTCATCCTAAATCATAAGATATAAAGGATTAAAGGTTTTCACCTGCCTTTTTGAACACTGTTCTTATGATTACTAATTTTAACATTATTACAATCTTATAATGTTGTACAAAGGCACATTTACAAGTTTCCACATTCTAGTTTTCATCCTAAATGATAAGATATAAATGATAAAAGGTTTTTACTTTATAATCACTAATTTTAACTAAGCCTTTTTTAAGCCTAAATGATAAGATATAAACGATAAAAGGTTTTTACTTTATAATCACTAATTTCAACTAAGCCTATTGTTAGAATTACTAATTTTAACTGCATAAAAGCACAGTGACAAGTTCCCCATCTCTCAAGTCCAAGAGAACAATATAAATTCATTAATTATTTTGGCTTTAGGTCGGGGATCAAACTTTTTATATATGGAAGGTTTTTTTAATGCACAACTACAATATGCACATGACAAAGTATAATTTCAATTCTACCCAAAAATAAGAGCCATGTTTTTCTTTTCGTGATGAAGAGTAAAACAATGCAATCTACATGATTAAAACATTATAATGTTTTTATATTAGACAGAGTGTAACACCACTGCCAATGCTTCTAATCTATGTTATTGAAAAGAGGGGAGAGCCTATGCTATTGCAAAAAGGGGAGAGATGTTTTTTAATATCATGTGCAAAACAAAGTTATGAACACATGCACACATGCATGAAAAAACATTAAATCTCAAAAATATTAACACCAAATAAGTATTGGAGTTGTCATAATTACATTCACTCTTGTTTAAATGCAACCAATGTGAAAATACATAATACAAGTGCAAATATTTCATTCAAGCAAAAGCAGTTGATCATTATTATTGAATCAATGTATTCAATCGTCTCATATAATTTTAAAACATCTATATGCAAGATAAGTTAAGAAAACCCTTTCAAAGACAAGCTTTCTCAGCTTATTTTATCTTACAGATGTTCATAAGTTGCAAGTTGCTCCTCTATTATCATACCAAGGTTTACTCAAAATTCAAGTTAAATAATATTCACGTAATGTGTGAACATATTGAAATAAATGGATTTGAAATAAAGAAAGCTATATAAGTAACACACCATCCAAAAAATGAACAAAGGATGTACTTTTAAAAAAACCAATGAGAAATACCAAATATAAAATGAGGCATATGCTATTCGTGTTTCTTCTAAATTATGGAATGCTCTACTTATATGGTAATATCCCATTCTCAATGCTCTACTCTCCTATGGAATAATGCTCAATACACGGAATCCCTTTCTTAATAACCTAATGGTTGACATAGCTTAACAATTGCCTAGGGTTAAGGTTTTGGTTTTTGCCTACATTAACCCCCATTTGTGTTAATATTTTGAATTCTAAAAATATTCTTCAAAGTCCACATGCCAGGAGCTCCATATGATATGAATAATCGATGCTAGCATGACATCAACTTGATACCATGGTGATCAACAAGATAAGTCAACATGGAAGAGGCATATAACTTTCGCGTACAAACTTCGATTAAGATGATCTTCATATCCTTGGAAATCTCTTATTAGAATGGAACACTTTTGGGAAGCTTAGAACTATGGAATAATGCTCAATACACGGAATCCCTTTCTTAATAACCTAATGGTTGACATAGCCTAACAATTGCCTAGGGTTAAGGTTTTGGTTTTTGCCTACATTAACCCCCATTTATGTTAATATTTTGAATTCTAAAAATATTCTTCAAAGTCCACTTGTCAGTAGCTCCATATGATATGAATAATCGATGCTAGCATGACATCAACTTGATACCATGGTGATCAACAAGATAAGTCAACATGGAAGAGGCATATAACTTTCACATACAAACTTCGATTAAGATGATCTTCATATCCTTGGAAATCTCTTATTAGAATGGAACACTTTTGGGAAGCTTAGAACTATGCTCGTAAATTTTTTATTCCAAAAACAATTGTAAAGCCCTAGAACAAAATCCAAAAGCTTATGAAGCCCAAATCACCAACGTAGAACTTACCTATAAAATGGGCCCCACCAGCCCATAGCTCCAAATTTTCCACCCAAAAAGTATCAAAATAGAGGACAAATTATATAATTACTTTAAATCAATAGACACTTGAATAGCCCAAGCTGAATGAGGCCTCAAAGAAAGTTCATACAATCTCATTTTTGTAACAATATTATTTGTTTTCACGAAAAAAAATTGACATTCATGAGTACAAAAGTATGATGAAAATTATGATGCATTTATGATTAACATGATAAATGCAAGATTTGGCCTCAAGAGCTAGCTCAAGTAATTGTGGGCTTAAAAATTAAATCTCCAATTCAAAGGTTGAAAACTAGCTCAAACAATCATTAATTAGAGATGAGATATTCCCAGAAGATGAGGTCAAAACTCAATTCTCTTTATCCCTTTTGAGATGTTGCAATTGTCAACATCTTTTGTAGTGACCTAAAGCTAGTAAGTTGCATGGAGTTCAAAATAATAATTTAAACAAAATTTTCCTTTTCTAAATATTGAAAGTGTTGGTATTCATGTAGAAATACTCACTTACCTTGCATACCCTCTACTACAATCAGGTTGTACAATGTTAACATCTATTATATTTCAGTTCTATCAAATCCAAAATAAATTTTCAAATTTCATTACAATACCAATTTCCCTTCTGAATAGTTTGAACCACCACAAAAAAAACCAATTCAAAAGCATTTATGCTACTACAAAAACTAGAGATGATTTGCGCAAAGATCAATGATTTAGACAATGCTCATATGTTGGATGAATTACGAAACAAGTCGAAGCATATTGTATAATGAAAGAAAAATAAAGGAACTCAAAAGAATCTTACGCTAAAATATCGTAAATAAGCAGAAAAGTTCGGATGTCAATCCCAGCCATCTTTGCATTAAGAGGTTTCTGTATTTCCTAGGTGAAGCTAAAGCTTGCATGTAAAAGATTGTTTCTTGCTGAAGCTACAATAATCTTGAAACAAAACTCCACTTCAGTTAATTTACTAACCCTTTGTATCATTGAGAAACTTGTATTGAATATTATTACAATTCACCTTCTATTCCAAAAATTATGGGTTTCAAATACAATGCTGCATGCATATAATGACACCACAATCTTTTTTCCAAATTTTAAGTTAAAAATGAACTTGAAATCGCATTATATGATCATGGATTACTCTGCGCCATGGTTTAATGGGCATGAATCCTATTGTCTATCCCAAATTATCCCAGGCAAAGCACTGACCTTTTCCTGACAAAAAATTTCCACATGTTAAACAAAATATCAGGAGAAATCCTCGGGATATCCATGGATGTACGGATTGGCCCCTTCGAGAAGAGTGCACATCCTTGGGCCATTGTTTCCAAATAGGATAGGCAATTTGCAAATTCTTTAAACACTCCCTACTCATTTGTGTTTGGGGACACATTTCCCCAAAATACACACATCCTGAGATACTAAGTAGATATCAGGTATGTCCTCTAAGATGTCACAGATCTAGATGTAGATTTATCTACACATTCGGCCCGATTGAAGAAATATTTAGGGAGTCATTATAGTTGTGAGTCGCGACATACCATATCAATACAGGGATACAACCTTAAAAGAATATTTCAAAACGTTATTTTCCATTTCTAGGACAGTTCCCATAAAATAATTCCAGATACAAATCACTCAAATACACGTGAGGATTACAGTAATCCATTATATGATCATGGATTACTCTGCCCCATTGTTTAATGGGCAGGAATCCTACTGTCTATCAAAATTATCCCAAGCAAAGCACTGTGACCTTTTCCTGACAAGAATTTTCCACATGTTAAACAAAATATCAGGAGAAATCTCAGGGATATCCATGGATGTACGGGTTGGCCCCTTCGAGAAGAGTGCACATCCCTGGGTCATTGTTTCCAAATAGGAAAGGCAATTTGCAAGTTCTTTAAACATCCCCTAGATATCAGGTATGTCCTCTAAGATGTCACCGATGTAGATGTAGATTTATCTACACATTCAGCCGGTTTGAAGAAATATTTAGGGATTCATTATAGTTGTGACATCATATCAAAACAGGGGTACAACCTTAAAATAATATTTCACAACGGTATTTTCCATTTCTAGAACAGTTCCCATAAAATAATTTCAGTTCCAAATCACTCAAATACAGCATAAAACAGAGACCAAATATGAATTGAATGTCCTCTAAAAAGATGAGTGCTCGTAGGTATGTACTGTCGACTCGGGACTGCAGAACATAATTTTTTGGTACAAATCCACTCACCTAGTTTTTCCTCGTGCCAATTAACATATATACAATAAATAAAGAGATGTTTCAATCTTAAACATCAGTGCCTAACAATCGAAATGAATCTGGGAGTTCTGCAATATAACCCTTTCCCATATCATACTACAATGTTCTAGAATATAAATCATACGAAGACCACCATACTCAACATCATAATTCTTTCCATCATTTAAATAAATGAAGATAAAAATTCCAACCTGCAAACTTTAATGTCGAGTTATAGCTTGTCTTGCTCCTTGATGACATGAACAGATTCATGTCAAAGTTATCAATAATGCATTTAATCTTATGACAGAAAGAGGCAGCTGTTTGCCTTATATTTATCTATCAGATTCTCTGCATTTGCACTGCCAGTTTTACACTGATCGCAGCCATTTAATTCTTCTACCATTCTACCCAATTAGACCAAATTCATCACCATCCCAAATGCATTTTGTAATGAATTATACTGACGGCATTGCAATATAGCACTCACAAAAGTTGGCAATTTGCACAACATTCATTCGCTTAAAGCACCTTTCAGATGCATATTTTACTGCAGACAAAAGGAACAATAAAAAATCAGAATCAAGCACAATATCTTCTTATACATAATGAAAATCAATAAAATGTGTGTTTGAGAACAAATTATATTGTAAATTTCTTTTTGGGTACATGTTACATCTGATGAAAAACCCATTTTTTAAAGAATTCTACCCTAAACCAGCTTTCTTGGTAGTACTTGAACTCCGCCTAATGGCTTGTGATGTCATATTATTTGAGTATTAACACTCCAATACTAAAGTGGAAATATAATAAACTCGCGGTAAAATGACAGTTGGTAGTAAATTGGTATCACAACCACCACAATGATGCAATAAAAAGGGATCTGCCTCACTTTATAAATCAATCCCATTCGACGAGAAAGTTAATATTGCATCTCTCATGTACCTTATGTATTCAGTTTTGTAATATAGTATCAAAACAATTATCCATCCGAACATAGATTATATTCAAGTGGGTTTGAGATCAAAAGGGATACCAGAAAGTTTGACCAGAAAACTGTAAAATATTTATGTCATAATTAAAAAAATAAAGATAAAAATCAAAACCATTCGTGGATCAAAAGAGTAAAACTATAAGTTATAAACAAAGAAAGATAGTGCTATGGCATACTACTGTTAGCCATCCATGTATCTTAACTGACAATTTAATAATTTATAACCATCATTGATAATTTTGAAGCCCATTTCAACATGACTCTGAAGCCAAAATAGCATTTTTGTTAGCCACGTCCAGATGTCTAAGTCAGCAGTGACTAAAGTTGTTTTCTTGAAGAAAATGGCAGGACTAAGTAATACTAAATAGTGTGGGTAAAATAAGCATCAACGTAACACGTAAAGATAGATCAGATCTTAAGAGCGGGACTTGACCATAGTGATAGATCAAACCTTGAGAGCAGATATTGAGAGATCAGACTTTGAGAGCAGATATTTACTTAAGGATATATCATACCTTGAACAGGAATGGAGTTTAGTGTTTTGGGCTTTAGGAGTTTAGTCAAAAAAGCGTAACAATGGAGAACTTCTCTCTCGGGATGGGGTCCTTCTCTGCGGTAAGGTCTTCCCTCTCGCCGTCTGTGTTTGGTCGGAAAGTGGTTCGAAGCATTCAAGTGAAAAGTTTCAGGAATCATTTCAAAATTTCAAGATCCATTTCATTTTCCATAGGATCCATTTCCTTCTTCAGAAGACAGATCTGGGCAGAGATCCAGATCACAGAGAAAAGGGTAGTGGATCCAGCAACACAGGTTATAGCTCATTATCAATAGGTGACAACATCCTACTAGGATATGTAAAGACCAGACAAAATTATACAATCTCTCATTTGCAAACTTGCCAAAGCAATATGACAGAGTAATCCAATCATAAATGCTTCAGTTTCTTACCTGCTGCTGATAAGTCCCATAACCAGGAAAGCCACCATAACCATACATCGTTGGATCTTGGGCCGGAGGAGCATAACCATAAGCTTCATAACCTTGACCATAACCATAGTAAGCTCCACCACCATTCCATTGATTTGGATCTGGTTGAGGCTGCACTCCCCAGCTTGCAGTCTGCAGCAAAATATACATATGCCTGTGAGAAAGCTAAAAAGTAGAAAATTGAAATATTTTCAATGAAAAATGAAAGTGATAAACCAGAAAGACATCCAAATGAAAACGAACAAAATATACTACAAACTTGCCTGCTTGTTTGCTGGAGATCGACCCCAAGAAAGGCGAATAGATTGTTGACCAATAACAGTACCATGTAACTTTTGCAAAGCTTCCTCAGCAGAGGACCTAAAACACAATTATCTAGAAGTTCAAAATGGTAGAAAATACTAAATCTGACTTCAAAATTCAGATATAACTAGGAAGATGTAACAAATGCTTCTTTTTTATTTTAGAAATGATTGCTATTCTGGCTCTTATTCCATCAAATAGATCCAGCATAACGCTATATTTTATTTTAATCAGGACAGATTAATAATGCTATGTTTCATTTTAACATGCAATGAAGTGTTATGCGAATAAGGGTAGACTACCACCACCATGAAACTCTACCCATAAGTAACAGAAGCCAAACCTGTTAGTGAATTGTACAAAACCACATCCTTTGCCCACTGGTATTTTCACATACACAATCTCTCCAAATGGCCCAAAAACCTGCCTCAGATCTTCATCCGTCGCATTTGGATCTAACCCACCAACAAATATCTGCATGAAAGAGACCAAAAGTGAATAATAAAAAGAAATATGTGCCTTAAAAAGACTTGGAGTACAGAAAGACATCCACTTACAGTTGTATTATTTGGATCATTGTCTGACTGGAAGCCCTGACCAGCAACTGCACCACCATATGCCTGTGCATAATAGTTACCTGACCAAAAACAAATTAAGACTAGCAAAACTAATTTCCAAAACCATCCTTGGGGTGTTGAAAATTGCATGCAAAATGTCCTGAAGAAAAGCGAACAGAATGAACAGAGAAAAGAATGGTGATAACCAGATGACCTCTATCTACCTAGAAAGAAAAATCTTCAGTAAACATATTGTGACATGTTTAACCACTGATTGTATGTTTTATTTATAAAAATCCCATCAACATTGTATTCAGGTTTGCTATGCAATAACAGAACCAACTCCCACCCACAAAAACATTGGCTTATGACATAGAACCCCCATATTTAATTGTTAAAACTATTAAAAGGGCGGCTGACTTGGGAGTTTCCTCTTCTACTTGGAAGTTACAAGTGTTTTCCAGAGGGATCATAAACAAGATTTCAAGTTCTATGTGATTATCTATATGACCTCATTTTCCAGTACAGGTCATAGCCACAACTGTAGGTTACATCTTTACATCTGAGATGGATAACAAGCAACAAGACACTAGCAAGTGCATGTTTGAAGTTCAACCAAAATCTACTTATCAACTACCATCACAAGGGTTTTAAAATTTAGACTGCCCAAAACAATTGAATTTTAGTCTGTGCTCCAAACTTGAAGTATTTATCATACAAGTAGCAGTAAAATTTCAATATCTATTAAGAATGAAATATGTTATTAGTCAATAGAAAACTTTCCATGCACTGCCTATTTCAATAGAACTATAGATATAACAGAATTGTTAAAACTAAACTTGCATTGTTAATAGGAACAACTAGGGCAAACGCATATTGATATCACAGCTAGCTGGATTTGAAGTTCAGGACAATGACTTTGAACCGTCAGCAGCTCAGAAAATTACGGCTGGGAGGCATCACAATGCTTAAACAACAGCCTGTAGCAGAGAAGATCACAGGGTACAAGGGAATGTCTTTTTCTCTATGTTTGCATGAGAAGTAAGGAAGTCCGAGGAAATACTTGCAAAAGATAAATGTTAAATTCCCCCAAGCATGGCAGAAAAATTGTTGCAAGGAGGTCTTATAGATTTATCACCTTGAGGTTTTATAAAGTTACTTTATGTAAACTCTCATTGAATGGAGGAATCTCAAGCAGGGATAGTGCATGGGAAAACAAAAAAGTAAGCCTGAACATATAAATGGACGGTGAGATTTAATGCCATGTAAGATACACCCAGCATGGTTGTTATGTGGATTAGCATTCCCTTACAGTGGAGTGGGGAGTGTAGTGTATGGAAAAGTAAGTCTGAACATATCAATGGACTGGGATTTGATACTATGTTAGATGTAAGCAGCATGGTTGGAGAGTGGGTTTAGCCTTCCAACCTTTTTGGTGGAGTTCTTAGACCAGACAAACTTGAGATCCATCAGAAAAGGATCACAAAAGGAAGTGCCTGAGCAACAAACAAAAGGAAGATCACAAAACATGCAACAATATTAGTTCTGATCTGGATTTAGAGAATGGTTTGCCAGGCTCTCTGAGTTTCAATCTGTTGGAAAATTCATGAAGACAAGAAGTAGATTAGGAGGTATCCCTTTTCCAATTTAATTGTAAGACCTACCTTGAGCTTGAACACATAACCAGCAGTTCTGCAAGGCAAAGGAAGACCCAAAGCCTCGTTGGGTAAAGGAAAATATAGAAGATGACCAAGGCCAAGGAAACTGATAAGTAGAAAGAGAGGAATAAGAACCCAGGAGAACAAATGAATGAAAGAGAAACCATCCAGGATTTGGGTCTAGAAATATTGACAAGAATTAATTTCAAAAGTTGGGAAGGTGGTTTTGCAAAAACCAGCGCCAGAAAACTTGGTAGAAGCCTCCTTGTCCTCAAATAACCAAGGAGCCATACAGGAGCAATGGTTCAGTCAGAGGCGAGCAATGGTTCAGTCAGAGGCACCAATCATTTTGAACCAATAGAGACAATTCCCCGACCAAAGGGCAATAGAAGCAGTTGAATGAAGGGAAACCTTCAGTCAATCTTTTCAAGAAAATAAATAAAAATCAGTAGATTTTGGGAATAGGTTTTAATGTAAGATAGCCGTGTTAGCAGATAAAATATTGTTGAATAAGAACAATAAATGAATCAATGTTAGGGCCCATAGAAAGACCAGATCACAGCAAAATCATAGAGACAGAGATATCAACCTTGAAAGTAATGGCCATTTAACAACTCTTGCAAAGCCTTGCAGATCCATTCAATTTCCAGTATTCTGTTGTAAGTGTATTATCTTTTACTCTCTCTTTTATCTTTTTGCAGCTAGACATATAGCAGCATGTCTTTAGCTTGCTCTTAGATCTTGTTGTCTTTCTTCTTTTAGTATTGTTTTAGGAGATGCCTTGACACTACCACTTTGTATCAACACTAGATGTACTATCTTTAATCCTTTTCTGTAACAGCCCTGTTCATCATCCAATTATGAAATACATTGTAATATTATATGTAAATATTTGATAAATTGGTACTGAGAAAGGATACAGATTCCATTTTGCTTGAGGTGAGAGATCGCTTGAGGAAATGGGCAAAAATTACATACATCAGTCATGGTTGGCTGAGGAGATTAAATGAGTTGACTGGGTATTAAAAATAACTGCTGAGAGCCTGAGACAAGGACGGTGTCCTTCAGCCACAACAATAAGCAAGAAAAAATACAAATAATTTAAAAGCAGCATGGGTGTCATGCTGTCCAGCAGCAGTGGGCTGTGTAGAGACTTGATAAATATGGACGGTTTTTTCTGTTAAGAGGCACGCAATGAAGGAGGTGCGGGACATTTTGGAGGGAGAAGAGCAATCGCTGATTTTCTCAGAGCACATTTGGACTTATTCACGCACTCTCTCACTGGCTGGTTCGTGCGCAGTGGAAGGAAGAGTGCTGTGAGGAGAACTGTGGAGAAAAAAAATACCAGCTGAAAAATACATGAGGAGAGGCTTGCTGGGAAGAAAATACAGAGAGCTGAAGCTCACCTGAAGGTTGAGGGAACCATTTGAAGCTTGATATTGAAGAAACTATTGCATTGGGGAGAAACACCTAGGTGTTTGTGAGACTGAAGAATCACCAGGAGTTGCTTGGGAGGGCTGAAGCACTGGGGCTTGTCTCATTGATAAACCACCTGGGGAGAAACATCCCTAGCATTGAATTCTCTCTTCTGACCATGAGCTGATAATTCTCTGTTGTAAGGTATCCTGGTATGGATGTTTGTCTCGGTTACAAGTCTGGAAGACTGGATGGAAATCTGTGTAGCTGGTGGATGAAGGTGTTGTGACCTTGTAGCCTCCTGTTCAGCTGAAAATACTGTTTGGTTTCCCTGCTAACAGAAATCTACCTTAAGCACTGGAGTCTAACTCAGGGGTGACAGCTGCAAGTAATTTGGCTTCAGCTTGTCTATATGGTTGGGTGGAGAGTTATGGTCCCGAACTCAGTTGCCCATCTTTCTTATAAATCGAAGATAAGTCTTCTCATGTGTAACCTTGTATGAATTTCAAGTTGAACTGTGAATGAATAATACACTGATTGGTTCCTTGATAAGATCTGGTTTACTCATGTTTGTGTGAAAATTGCTCACTGCGATCCACATTAGGATGTGAACATATCAACTCATGATTTGAGTGGTCTACAGAAATATCCTGTTGCAGGGATTTCATTGATTGTGATAGTGCTGAAGTTGCACTATTTGCAATGATTGTCCAGTAGAGTCAATGAATACTGTGGAATGATTAGCCATCTTGCATTGATTGAATATTGCATGGCTGAATATATTTAGAAAGTTTGATAGTGTGCCTATTGGTCCTTTCAGGACTGAATGGAGGGAGGCTGGATGCCATCCCTTGTCATTTCATTCCTTATATATATATATATAACTGTGTGTGTGTGTTGCTGAATTGGTTCATCTGTTTACTAAGTTGAGTGGGTTGATTGAGCCCAACAAAGAAGGTTTCATGTTTTAAGAGATCTGTTACAGCTCTTTGTGTTCTTAGAAAAGAATTGTGCATGGATGTTCTTCTGTTTTGAGCATCATTCTATTGAGCCATTGTATGCCAAGTTATGCATAAATTTCCTTGAAATCCATTGTCAAAGGAGTGTGGAGACCATTGCTTGCAAAGCCTGAAAACCTCAGAAAATTTGTGAAAGAAAACCCATTTTGGAAAACCTGTTAAAATGCTGGAAATAAGTTAAAATTTAAATTTTTGGACCCCACAGGTCAGAGGTTGGTGTTGAAAATGTATAACTAGTTTTGGTCTTCATAATTGTTGTTGTACTCATTTCAATATGTATCCTATGTAACAAACAAAAGAAGAAAAGAAAAAGTTATTATTTTAAAACATGGGTTTCATGTTCATTATTGATGGTCTTCTAGGTAAAAGCATGTTCTTCATGCTTCTAGAGTTTGTTAGGTCTTAAGATTTATTGTCATGATTCAACAAAAGTCAAAGCAGTCAACATCATGATTGTAAGACCCTTCCGGGCAAAACATAATTGGAAAAAGAATTTATTTTGAGTCTAGAAAGTCCTGGAAACTCCAAAAGTACAAGTCGGCCCTGGCTATTACAAGTCAGCCTAAAGGAGGGAATTCGACCCCTTGGAAAGGCTATACAAAGAAGCAGTTCAACCTCATTTAGCACTCACTCACTCAAGAAGTTCGATCTCAAGGAAAAGTTTGATCTATAGCTGGAAGACAACAAGAGCAAAGGACTGGAAGAGGTAAAAAGGACGAAAAACTTGTTTTTGAGCTATCTCTCTCCCACACATGCGAAAGTCAAGGGTTTCTGCAACTACAAAAGAGGCTGAAACTGCAAGTCTGAGTTGCAGTAGGACAAAGTGCAATCTCCTGTTGCTAGACGGAAGATTTACCCTAAAGTCACCTCATTGACTTTGGTTGGAGCTGTCTTGCACAAGGAAGGTCTCCAGAGGAGGCTGGGTTATGGTTTTTGAAGCAGTTTCAAGGGTCAAAGTTGCAGGTCGAAGAAGCAGTACTGAAGTTGGGAGATCTAAGTTGCAGGTTGAAGCTGGTTGGTGCAAAATCAAGGAAGGACTTGTTTGGAAGGGCTAACTTGATACTTGGAGAAGGACATGATCAAGGGATTGGGTCTTTGTGTCTCATTGGAAGCAGATTCTATAAGAAGAGAAGAGTTTACCGGGTTTTCCCCTTGGAGGAGTTTTGCCCAGGCTGAGAGCCTAATTTCTGTGTCCTCTATTGTTACTCTTTTGATCTTGATAATTGTTTGATGAAAATATCTAACTAAAGAACATAAGAAGAATAACGTTCACAAGCAAATATTAGGGATAAGGAAAATTGATATAATATGCTGCCCCTTTAATTTTCCAACAATTGCGAGATCGTCCAAAAGGGTCGGACCTCGGCGAGCCTCCGCCTCGACCTAAGGCAAGTCGATTGTGCAATTGGTGGAGGTCGGGCAACTCAAAGGTCGTGTCAACCCTGGCCCAACGTGTTATTGCAACAAGAGGAGTTGGCCCGTCCTCGACCTGGGTCAGAGGTCAAGGGTCGAGCAAGTAATGAATTAGTAATTACTAATGACTTATGATAGATTAATAGTTGTAGATGGAGTTTGTATAGTTTCTATTTATTTATTGTTTGTATTGTTTTATTTTAATTACAAAACTTCACAGCAAACCAAGCTTTCGATTAAATTAACTTCATATACAATTAAAATATAATCCCACTTGCATATTAGATTATTTTTGTAACAGATTTAACATTCTCACTGAATAATGCAATTAATTCTCTTGTAACCTATAATGTTCTCTTCTAATTAAATTGCCCAAGGGAGGATGAAGTAGCCTATCCAACCCCATAGGCTATAGTCATTTATAGAGGGGGAAGCCCATTATTCAATGTTATTGGGGTAACATTGCATAAATTGGGGTAGTTGGAGGGAAATTTGTAGAGAAAGTAAAATTTGAGGAAATAAGGAGGGAAACTTGTTAGCCCCTCAAATTAAAATTAAAAGGAAAGACCCCGAAGGGAATCTATAAAAAGGATAATCATTTTCTCATCATGGATTGTTGATATTTCTGATTTGTGAGCTGAGGCACTTAAGGATTTTAAGATCCCTTTCTTTCTGATTGGTTTTGGTGGTGAAAGATTCCACCCTACCCAATCCCCTTCTCTCTACTCTGTTTGGCATAATTTTCTAAGACATATTTCATCTGTTTTTGGCAATCAAGGGAGAACATCTTAGGATTGGCTTGGTTGGGCAAACTAAGGAGCAGTTCTGTGACAGTGAAGACTGTCGAAAACAATTCCAAGTGCAGTGAGGTAGCAAACCAACATTACCTTGAAGGTTACAGTCAGCTTAAAGGAGGTTTTTGTAGCAAAGAAAGCCCTGTCTGAACAGTGAGGACCTCTGAGGGCATTTCCTTGAATCAGTGGGGATATCTGAGGCTATTCAGGGTAGCGGGGGACCCTGAGGCCACACTTCTGTGGCAGCATTGGACACCTGAAGACCTAAATGAGGCAGCGGCTGACTTAAAGGAGTAATTTCTGTGATAGTTGTCCACCAACAGGGCATCGAACCCTATCTGAGACAGAAGAGTGTTTTTAAGACATTAAATGGCAGCAAAAATACTTCTGATCCCTTCTCCCAGAGGCTTCGGCCCATCTGATGGCAATTCCAGAGGCAGTGTAGGGCATCTTCTTGTGGCAAAGGCAACTGTGCAGTCTCCTGAGACCAATCTGTGCAGTGAGAATCTGTGGGGCAAATTCAGGCTGATTCAAGGGGTCTCATGGCAAAAAATTGTGGCCAGCAAAGAATGATTGGTTGGCAGTGAAGAGGAGATCTGTTAAATTTGGACAACTAGGTCCAAACTCCATCTTGTGATGCTCAGATGAAGATACCAATATTTGTATTGGATTCCTCTTTCTGAGAGGTGTAAAATCAATATAAAATTGATTTTAATCTGATGAGCAGAACATTTATTTTGAATTTATTATTTGTAATAAATTTTATGTGCAGGTCAGCCTTAAGGCTTTTACCCCCAGCAGATGTGTCACACACCTCATGTGATTGATATTTCTAGGGTCAACGTTGGAGGACTTTTCAACTCATCTCATCACACATCTTCTCTGATTATATACGAGCATCTAAGAAGCAGTTTCATCTCTCACGTGAGAAGAAGGACGAAATCTACTGCAGCAAAAAAGACGAAATTTACTGCAGCAAATTTTCTGCAGTTAGGGTTTCTGGGAAAGTTTGACCAGCATTGACTTTGGTCAACGCATGGTCCGTTTGAGCTGATTTTTGGTGGAGACTTCGATCTATGAAGGCTGTACATTTTGGCACAGAAACTGATGTCAAAAGGTTGACCAAAGTTGGAGCTGCGTTGACTTTATTGTTGCTGCCCTGCGTTGACTTTTCTGGACTATGTTTGACTTTTCTGGGGTTGACTTTGAGTTGACTAGGTCACTGATTTGAGGACTGTTGTGACACATTCTGAGTTGGCTGACCAAGAAGACTTTGCTAGTTGAAGCATCCTGCTGACCGTCGTAACGCACCAACACATTCTCCTGTTTCTAGCTTGTCTTCTATAGATCCATTGGCATGTTCTATCAGCATTTTTACTTAACTGTTTATGTGATCGCTGTTATAAAAGTAAAGTTGCATCAAGCATAGAACATCTACAAAATCTTACATGGAATCAGAGCTAAGGTGAAGACAAGCCCTAACTTATAGCAATCACCAAAAGAAAAAATGGGTTCCACAAGTTATGGCTTCAAGGAGGATGACAAGTTGACTAGAAGGGATGACTTCCATGCTTGGAAGATGATATCAGATCTCAAATTGGAAGACCATGATCTCATGGACTATGCACTGGGTAAGATACAAGAACCTCCATCCACTGCTACTGCTACTGCTAAAACCAAGTATAAGAAGGGGGAGATCAAAGCAAAGCTAATGATCAGGGAATCCATACATAAAAGTCTGGTTGCCTACATATCTGAGCTAGGCACATCCAAAGAGATGTATGATAAGTTGATACAAATGTTCAAAGTAAACAATGCAAACCAGGTGCTATTCTTCAAGAATCAATTGAAGAATCTAAAGAAAGGCAAGGATGAATCTGTCCAAACATACTTTCTGAAACTGACCGAGATCAGGAACAATTTGCTGGTTATTGGGGAGACAATAGCTAATCGTGAGATGGTACTCACCGCACTTGGAGGGCTCCCATATGAATGGCAAGTATTCAACACTACCATTCTCAATAACAATACAATTCCTAACTTTGACGAGCTACTGTCAAGATGCATGCAAGAAGAGACAAGAATGAAGGAATACGAAAATGACAGAAATGATGCCTACGCTGCTCATTCTAGAAAGAGGAACTCTAGTGGTCCAAAGAACAAAGGAAGAGCAGGGGCCCAAGGAAAGAAGGGCAAGTGTTTCACTTGTCATAGGCCAGGTCATCATGCTAGAGAATGTCCTTTCAAGAAGGATTCTCCCGATAGTGATGACAACAACAACAACCGGAGGAATGAAAATCAAAGAAACAACAGGTCCAAAGGAAAGAGGAAGGCTCCCTCTGGCGGAAACAATCAACCTTTCAAAAGGTCTAGAAACTCCAGGTATGAGGAGTCAAATGTTGTTGATAAAAGAAATGAATACATTCTTGTATCTTCCCTCTCTGCTGCATCCCCGCCCGACACTATGGATGTCTGGCTGATAGATAGTGGTGCCTCAAGACACATCACTGGGTTCAAGGAAGCACTCTCTGACATGGTTGAGAAGGATACTAATCTGGAAATTATCCTTGGAGATAATGCCACATATCCCGTGAAAGGGACAGGGACTGTGACCCTCCACTTGTCTCAAGGAAAAGTCCTACATTTGCAGGATGTACTCTATGTACCAAAATTGAAGAAGAACCTTGTGTCTATATCAGCCATCGAAGACAAAGGCTTCAATGTGGCATTCACTGATGGAAAGGTGCGCATGTGGAAGAAGAATCTCAAGGAAGCTATTGTGATTGGTTTTAGAGTTGGAACACTCTACCAGGTTGAAGGAAGTCCACTAGGAGCTATGACATGTGATACTATCCGACAAACTAAACTATGGCACCGGAGGTTTGGACACCTTCATTACAAGGCCCTTCCCGAAGCAAGGAAGGTGGTGACAGGGATGCCCGATTTTGGAAATAATCATGAAGGTGTATGTAAGGGTTGTGCCGAAGGAAAGCATACAAGGGGACCTTTTCCCTCAAGTGTCACAAAGACATCTGATATTTTGCAACTGGTCCATTCTGATCTATCTGGTATGCTACCCGTGACATCCCTGGGAGGATGTTCTTACTATATGACATTCATTGATGACTTCTCCCGCAAAACCTGGATATACTTCTTGAAGAAGAAGGATGAGGCTTTCATGTGGTTCCGTACCTTCAAAGCCTTGGTGGAAAATATGACAGGGAAGAAGATCAAGATTTTGAGGACCGACAATGGCACTGAATATGAGTCAAATGAGTTCAAGGACTTTTGCAGAGAAGCTGGCATTAAGAGGGAGACTACTATTGCCTATACTCCTGAGCAGAATGGCGTTGCTGAACGAAAGAACAGGACCATTGTGGAAGCTGCCCGTGCCATGCTATGTGACCAGGGTCTACCGAAGTTTCTGTGGGGAGAAGCTGCGAATACTGCTGTATACATTCAAAACCGATGCCCTCATTCCGCCCTGGACTCCAAAACTCCCGAAGAGGTTTTCACCGGTAAGAAACCTGATGTCTCACATTTTAGAATTTTTGGATGTCCTGTTTATTTTCATGTGCCAAAAGAAAAGAGAAGTAAGTTGGATGCTTCTGGGAAGAAAGGAATGTTTGTGGGCTATAGCGAAACTTCTAAGGCCTATAGAGTCTATGTACCTGGTCAAAGGGAAGTAGAGATATGCCATGATGTCACTTTTGACGAAGATGCTTCCCTGAAGAAAGTAGTAGATCTACAGGGATCTGAGGAAAATCATGAAGCAAGGCCTGGAAATCAAGAGGAACCGCAGGATGAGACAATGCCTGATGTTGAAGGACCAATGGACCCAATCAATCCATCTCCTTCACTGAGAAAGAGACCATTATGGCTCAGGGACACTCCCGAAGATGCTGAGGGACATGCTGCCCCGAGGGGGACATTCCGAGAAAGCAAGAAGCCGTGTAGATACCAAGGGTATTTGGCTGCCATGAGTACTATTGTACAATCTGACCCTGGATCTTTTGAGGAAGCCGTAAAGCATCAAGTCTGGAAGGATGCTATGCACGAAGAATATGAGTCCATAATGAAGAATGATGTCTGGGATGTGGTTCCAACACCGAAGGACAAATCAATTGTCACCGCAAAATGGCTCTACAAGATCAAGCATGGATCTGATGGAAGTGCTGAAAAGTTCAAGGCAAGATTTGTTGCCCGTGACTTCTCTCAAAAGCAAGGAATAGACTATGATGACATATTTGCACATGTGGCACGATATACCACCATTTGATCAATCATAGCCCTTGCTGCTACGCAAGGATGGAGTCTTCATCAGATGGATGTCAAGACCGCTTTTCTGCATGGTGCAATAAAAGAAGAGGTGTATGTAGAACAACCTCTGGGGTTTGAAGTCCAAGATCAGGACACTCATGTCTGCAAGTTGAAGAAAGCCCTCTATGGGTTGAAGCAAGCACCCAGAGCTTGGTAAGAGAGGATAGATAGCTACTTGATGAAGCTGGGCTTCACTCGAAGTAATGTTGATCCGAACCTTTACTTCAAGGTTATCCAAGGGAAGCCTCTCATTCTGGTGCTGTATCTGGACGACCTCTTCCTGACCGGTGTTGACCCTCTCATTCATCAATGCAAGAGGGAGCTCGCTGCTGAGTTCGAGATGAAGGACCTAGGACTGATGCACTACTTCCTAGGCTTGGAGATCTGGCAGAGACCTGGAGAGATTTTCCTTTCTCGAGGAAAATACATTGTGAAACTTCTGGAAAGATTTGGTATGGTGGATTGCATGTCCGTGTCAACACCAATGGAACTCAACTTCAAGAAGTTGAGTGGCAGCGCTGCTGGGCCCGTATTGGCAAATCCTACTTAGTATCATCAACTCGTAGGGGCCCTGATGTTCTTAGTGACCACCTGTCCAGATATATGTTTTGCAGTGAACACTTTGAGTCAACAAATGGTTGAACCTCATCACTTTCACTGGGTTGGTGCCAAGAATCTTCTGAGATACCTTCGAGGCACGATAAACCATGGGCTGAGATAAACTGCCAGGAGCGTGACACTCCTTGGATATACTGATGCTGATTGGGCTGGCAGTGTGGTGGATCATAAGAGCACATCGGGATGCTGCTTCAATCTTCGTTCTGCTTCGATTTCATGGATGAGCAGGAAGCAGAAGTCGGTGGCCTTGAGCACCGCAGAGGCCAAATACATTGCAGCAAGTATGCCCTGTTGTGAAGCAGTTTGGTTGCGAAATCTCTTTAGTGAGCTATTTGGACATGTGTTAGATACCACCGTGATACTCTGTGATAACCAGAGTGGGATTCGCTTGACCGAAAATCCTGTGTTCCACGATTTATCCAAGCATATTGATATCAGGTATCATTTCATTTGGGATATGGTACAGCGAGGCGCCATAAGGCTCGATCATATAGGAACTGATGAGCAAGTCGCGGATATTCTCACTAAGCCCCTGGGGAAGGTCAAGTTCTTAACTTTCCGTGAGAGACTTGGTATCGTGGAACGACCCTATGATGTGGGTCCTGTTGGACGATGAGCTCGAGGAGCTCTGGGGGGCTTTGGGGACACCTTCTCGGAGTTATGAGCAACCACAAGGCTAGGCTTGCCAAACCTTGTTGGTGTGCCTGGACCCCACCGTTGTGATTATTGAGTTGGTTCACCTCTCATTATCTATGCCCCGTATGCATCCTATCCATTGAGTTCAAGGCTCATGGGAAGTACCTCTCATTTGGCCAATGAGGTGGGAAAAGCTAGAGACTAGTAGCAAAGACTGATGGACGCATCAGAGATTGTCGTACTCTCTATCTAGGATGGCGCGGTCCAACCACTTGATCTGGGATCAAGTTTAGTGAGGTCTCGAACCTCCGCCTGACTTCGAGTCAAATGAACCAACTTCGGGTTGGTTGGAGACTCTTTGTGAGTCCGATAGAGGTTTCGGACCTCTGGGCTGAATTTGTCAGCCGAGGGATGATGTCTTTGTGACTGACCCACTTCTATTCTGAAATAAAGAGACCAGCAAAGCAAGTTACGACGGGATGATGCACGATGTTTGATTGCACTGGTGGATGGAGTTCTCCTTAGTTGAGAGGGAATGTTAAATTTGGACAACTAGGTCCAAACTCCATCTTGTGATGCTCAGATGAAGATACCAATATTTGTATTGGATTCCTCTTTCTGAGAGGTGTAAAATCAATATAAAATTGATTTTAATCTGATGAGCAGAACATTTATTTTGAATTTATTATTTGTAATAAATTTTATGTGCAAGTCGGCCTTAAGGTTTTTACCCCCAGCAGATGTGTCACACACCTCAAGTGATTGATATTTATAGGGTCAACGTTGGAGGACTTTTCAACTCATCTCATCACACATCTTCTCATCTGATTATATACGAGCATCTAAGAAGCAGTTTCATCTCTCACGTGAGAAGAAGGACGAAATCTACTGCAACAAAAAAGACGAAATTTACTGCAGCAAAATTTCTGCAGTTAAGGTTTCTGGGGAAGTTTGACCAACGTTAACTTTGGTCAACGCATGGTCCGTTTGGGCTGATTTTTGGTGGAGACTTCGATCTAGGAAGGCCGTAAATTCTGGCACAGAAACTGAGGTCAAAAGGTTGACTGAAGTTGGAGCTGCGTTGACTTTAATGTTGCTGCCCTGCATTGACTTTTCTGGACTGCATTTGACTTTTCTGGGGTTGACTTTGAGTTGACTGGGTGACTGATTTGAGGACTGTTGTGACACATTCTGGGTTGGCCAACCAAGAAGACTTTGCTGGTTGAAGCATCCTGCTGACCGCCGTAACGCACCAACACATTCTCCTGTTTCTGGTTTGTCTTCTATAGATCCATTGGCATGTTCTATCAGCATTTTTACTTAACTATTTATGTGATTGCTGTTATAAAAGTAAAGTTGCATCAAGCATAGAACATCTACAAAATCTTACAAGATCCAAGGCTGGTTGAAGCAAGGGTTTCAGGTGTCTGTTTGAACAAATAATTACCAACCAGACGTCCTTAGACAGCGAGGGTTCCTGTGTCAAAATTGGTGACTTGGGGGGGTTAGGGTGTTGGATTGCTTCTGTGCTGGTCTGCAGCAGCAAATTGTGGCAAACAAGGCCTGGAGGTAAGCAAAAGGCTGGGTGAACCAAGAAGACTTTGCTGGTTGAAGCATCCTGCTGACCGCCGTAACGCACCAACACATTCTCCTGTTTCTGGTTTGTCTTCTATAGATCCATTGGCATGTTCTATCAGCATTTTTACTTAACTATTTATGTGATTGCTGTTATAAAAGTAAAGTTGCATCAAGCATAGAACATCTACAAAATCTTACAAGATCCAAGGCTGGTTGAAGCAAGGGTTTCAGGTGTCTGTTTGAACAAATAATTACCAACCAGACGTCCTTAGACAGCGAGGGTTCCTGTGTCAAAATTGGTGACTTGGGGGGGTTAGGGTGTTGGATTGCTTCTGTGCTGGTCTGCAGCAGCAAATTGTGGCAAACAAGGCCTGGAGGTAAGCAAAAGGCTGGGTGAAGGTCAGACCTAGGAGCACTAGGTAAGTAGCCAATGCAATAGAAATGTTGTGACTTGCTCTGTAATGTGAAATTTGGGAGGACTGTGAATTTAAACTTATTAAGTACTGCTGGATCAACTTCATGTGGCTGAGTTGTCAATCACTGGTTACATTGTCTTATTGCATTCAATATTGACTCTGGTTGCAAAAATTGAAATTTGAGAGTATATCATGATAACAGATATAACACAAATCTTGTCATGCACTATTTTCAAACCCCAAGGGATATTAGTATATTCCATAATCACTACTCTTGGTTGAGACGAAGGCATAAATATAAGAGATAGTGCACATTGTAATTTAAGCCATAGATGTACAATGTATATATTAGGTTCAATCTACAAGGATCCAAATTATGCATATATACAGTGCAGGCATAAATACATCATGAAAACAGCAGCCAATAAGTGCAGAAATAATCTCCCTCTAGAGGGCATGTTCTATCTCCACAGACCCTATAATTTAATGGTGTTCTGGGTGGTGGATTTCAAAAGGATCAAGCTTTCTAATAGGAAAAATAATTAACTCAGGTGATTAAACAAAATCATGTAAATGTTAAAAAAACTACTAAGTCGTGTATTCTTCTTAATTCACACAACAAGATATGGAAAGACTTCCTACCTTACAGACAGGGTACACACTTGGAAGTAGCAGATTTGATTTAACCTGATGCCACAGTTTCGAACAAATAGTCGTAGAAAACAAATCTTGTTTATGAGAGCCTAACAAGCTATAACTCCCTCAGAAGAGCCACTATACACACATTCTTGGACCCCTTAAATTACAGTTGATAAGAAATATGTCAAACAGGTATAGGACACTTGGAAGTTCTACGAATACAATTATCTCATAACAGGTTATACAGACCACAACCAGGAATCAATATTGCTTACCCTTTCACTACACCCACTCCAACAAGTATCAAGTGTACTTCAATTTAATCCATGTCAGACTTCACCTATGACACTTGTGAATCCTAGACTTGTGTGTCCATTACTTTTTGACACATTTCGAAGACACTTAGCTTTCTGGTGTATCTAAAAGGAGCTGCTAATTTGGACAATTCAATAGGAAATTGGGCAAAGAATATGGACTGTCCCAAGCAAGGTAATATATTTTGCTTCTATTCTACTGAAATCGAGAAGCACCATATTTAATTGAACGAGATACCTATGCTAATCTGGCATAACTGTTGGTTAAATAACAGGAAGAACTGCTGTGACTGAGAAAGAATATAGCATAAATTTGCTCCACCACAATACAATACCACCGTCTTTCTGGTGTATCTAGAAGGAGATGCTAATTTGGGCAATTCAATAAAGGTAACTGGGCAAAGCATATGGACAAGGATGCTACAATGGACTGTCACAAGATAGGCAATATATTTTGTTTCTATTCTGCTAGAATTGCAAAGGACAATACTTAATGGAACGAGATGCCTACGTTCACAAAAAAATAAGAGAAATATGGCTTAACTGTTGCTTAAAAAACAGGAAGAATTGTTGTGACTGAGAAAGCATGTAGAATAAAATAATGACTTGTTTGCAGCAGCAGGAAAATGCTACAAATTTATCAAATGGAGAATTCAGTTTAAATACATAATCACAAAAACTGACCTAATTGGGGCCACCACTAATTAAGGTGCTTTTCTGCCGAGTTTTGTTCCAGGCCCCTAAGTGGAGAAGCCTCTTGGCATCCTGCTTTGAGACAACATAAGTTTCATAAGCGTTCAAGAACTCATAACTCCATTTAAACTTGCCGATTTTCAAGAGGAAAGGAAAACAGTAGGAAGCAAATGATTCTGTAGATCAACTGAATGTAACCACTCTTAACTTCTCTTCAAGTAGTTATTCAGCAGAAAACTTCCCAACGTGACAATTCTCGATCTCTGAGGATTCAAGAATTTCAAAACTTTTATGGAGCAACTGTTAACACTTGTTACTATGTATATTTCAACAGTAATTTGAACACTCGTGGAAAACTGTAGGAGACAATGGCTCCTACATTAGTTGCAGATGGAGCTTTGATTGAAATAAAGGTTTAAAATAAAGTATTAACTAGCAGGGTGAAATGTGAGCATTGGACAATCAACTGCCATGAAAAAGAAATGAATAACTTACGAAGATTCTAAGGGATACATGTAATCATGAAGACAGGCATGGTTAGCTGAAGTATCTTCCCAAAATTGAGTTACATGGAATATGTAAAGTCACCTATCAACAAATTTGTAAAACTACTGATAAATGAAACACATGGATAATCCACCATCCTTAAAAAAACATACCTTTCATGGAATATGGTTGTTGAAATCCCATGGACTTCTTTGGTGTAGCTTCATTAATACGCATAGGTCTCGAAGAGCAAAAAACACCATTCATTTCAGTCATAGCTCGGTTTTTCTCATTCTCATCACCAAATCTGACAAACCCATAACCTTTGGTGCGACCTGAATTTGTGTCTATCACAACTTTTGCACCTTTAACAGATGAATATCGACTTTGGAAAGTTTCTTGCAACACAATATCGGTCACCTCAGGACCCAAGTCTCCAACAAATATGGAATACCCAGTGCCTGGTTCTGTACGCCTGTCACCAGCTCCAAAAGTAGCCCAATTCAACCTAAAAGGCTGTTGAGCATTGGGCATTGGTGCACCATGGAAATTCTGTAAAATTCTTTCTGCAGTTGCACGAGAATCAAGTTCCACAAAGCCATAACCCTCTGGTTGTCCAGTTTGCTTGTTCCGAATAATCTTAACAGAAACAACAGCCTGCTCCAGATAGAATCACAATTAATTTCAGCATTAGAAAACTCAGTCTATGCCTCTATTAACAAAATAATGGAATTTTCAACTTGACCAATTTGCAATTTTCACAGACCCACAATTTAAGAAATTTGTTAAGAACATTCATGTTCAAGAATCGGATAGTATACAGCAAAGCTAGAGGCACGTGAACGCTCCCACATCCATGGTTTATGGCAAAAGTCCTGTGAAACGATAATGAAAATACAGGAAACATGTATTCATCTTAATGTCATATACTAGCAGATACTAGCTTGAAATTATATATAGTTTCCAATCTATGGAGATAAAATGGATACTAGAATTCCTGATCGAAACATGCTTTCATCTTTGTGTCGTATACTAGCAGATACTAGCTTGAAATTATATAGTTTCAAATCTATTGAAATAAAAGTGATATCAGGATTCATGATCTCTAATAAAACCATTACATCTTGGAAGTTGACATGCTAAATTCATTGAACTAGCTCTCGAGTTATTTGCTCAGCTATAAGGTCAATGGTTGGGGATAACTTCATATACAGTCAATTAATGCATATATCTGATGTGCCTGCTCACTTCGGCTCATTATGTTTTGGAGCTTGTAGCTTGGCTGGCCACCTTTTTTAGGGGAACAAACTGTGTAGGTTTTTAATTGAAACGCTATTATATAAAACTCATGACCTTGTACTAGTTGCTCTAAATAGGGACTGAGTGTTGTTTAGCTGCAATCATTCAACTATTAAAGGGTTGTTGAGGCCCAGTCACGGTTCCCCTCAGTGCTAGGGTAGGTTTGGTGTGCAGTGCTGTGGCCTTGGGGGTATTTTTTATTCCAAAGACATCAACTGAGTATTGTGGGTATTTTTTCTAGGAGCTTTGGTTCCATGTTCGCCTCCACATACTTTGTCGACAAATTGTTGTGGATTTCAGGCATTGGCGTGCCGGTTCCTTTCTTCATTAACATGAACGCCAGAAATGCTGGAGAGGGAATCAAAATTGCGTGTGCACCCTAGTCCCCTGTTTTATTGTTCTTATGAATCTGCGATAGAATGGTGTTTAGGTTTCCTCTTTTCAGTTGAGGGCAACGTGTTGTCAGCCATCAATCCCCTTGATTCGTGCTGTACCAACAGCCTATTTTTTAAATATGTTCTCTACTGAATTTTCGTAATTCCAAATAAGGATTACGCATATTCCCAAAAAAAAAAGTTAACCGAAAGAAAAATGATGTAAAATACATAGGACGCTGGAAGCGATGGAAGCTGCAGGAATGAGTGTGAATATGCAGAAAGTTTAACATGAACGCCAGAAATGCTGGAGAGGGAATCAAAATTGCGTGTGCTCCCTAGTCCCCTGTTTTATTGTTCTTATGAATCTGCGATAGAATGGTGTTTAGGTTTCCTCTTTTCAGTTGAGGGCAACGTGTTGTCAGCCATCAATCCCCTTGATTCGTGCTGTACCAACAGCCTATTTTTTAAATATGCTCTCTACTGAATTTTCGTAATTCCAAATAAGGATTACGCATATTCCCAAAAAAAAAAGTTACCCGAAAGAAAAATGATGTAAAATACATAGGACGCTGGAAGCGATGGAAGCTGCAGGAATGAGTGTGAATATGCAGAAAGTTTAAATCTAAAATATATCAATTGAGAGAAAGATCGAACTAGGAGAAAAAGATACACGGGTTGATTTTGCGTAAAACTAATTTGCGTCATAAGATTACGTCCATAGACGTCGGTTTATAAAAGCTATAGTGTGGTGTCCAAATCGATTCCATCCATGGTTGACAGAGTGTTCGGTAGGCAATCTATTGATCCAAACACCGAACCCTATCCAATCCAGGTTTGAAAAAGCGGATAGAAGGAAAATCTGTGAGTAGATGTAAAACATCAACAAGCGCAAATCTGTAAAATGTTGGAAACTCTTTACACGACGAGAGAACAGCCAAAATACTTGAGTTGGGTTTTTCCAAAAACCCTATTCTGCAATCTTCGCAATAGGTGTTTTTAATAAAAACAGGAAGCATTGTTACAGAGGAATGAAACTGCCTTTGAGCATAAACAAACACGGCCTCCGTGTTTATCCAATGTGTATGCATGCGTTCTGTCTTTTTTCTTGAATTAGCAAATAAGGGTTTTGCCTTCCTACCTCGCCGTTGCTAGTAAAACAGGAAAGCAAGTAATTTTCGTCCATCCAGTATTGCAAATCGCCGACCCAGAGCGTCTTAATCTCATCGCCTGACTGCTGTTGACCATGGAATGGCTGCTGCTGCATCTGCATGGGCGCATGCTGCTGCTGCATCGCCATCCATTGTTGTTGATGCTGCTGTTGTGTAGGTTCCGCGTTCGAACCCAGTGAAGGCGGAGGGGGCGGACCGGCCCCGGGTGTAGGCTGCATCATCATCTTCAATAAAATCCCTAAACCCTGAGACCACTTGTTCTCAAGAATTGGATTGCTCTGAACAGAAAATATGGCGTTCTCGGGAGTAGATTAGATTAGATTGGATTGGATTCGGCTCTGTTGGTCTATGATCTCAAAGAACCAGAGGAATGTAATTTGACAGGAGAAAGGGAGAAAGGCCGTGTTCTTCCTTTAATGTAGAATTTATAGGGAACCGAGAGCTGGGAGGGCCAAGACCGTCCGATGTGCCAACGCGGACAACCTGGCTAAGCCTTCGCCGCTGATCTCTAGATAGTGATTTCACGGCTCCCACACGCACCTCTGCTAAACCCTAAAATAGCGCCCAACCAATCATGCGCAGCGTAATCTACTTATTTATATTTTTTTTATAAAATAAAATTGTAGGTTTAAGGCTTTGGGTTAATTCTAGTTATATTTTTGATGTCATTGGGCATCTCTGTTATTGTAGTTATATTTAGTTATTTATTTTTTATTAATATTTGAGTTGTCATAGGGCATCTCTGTTATTGTTGTAGTTATATTTAGTTTTTTTTTATCTTTTATTAATATTTGAGTATTGCAGTGTGCCTTAACATCAGCTTTGGTGGGGGTTTTGTATGAATAATTTAGTAAAAAGATTCATAAGGAATTATTTGTATTAAAATTTTGTTAATAGTTTGTATTAAATGAAAGTTTTTTAATTAATATGATTGTGTTTTTTTCTTATTACCTAAATTTTAGTGTTGTTAGTGGGTTATGAAAGTTTAATTAATATGATAGTGTTTTTCCTTATTACATAAATTTTTGATAGTGGGTTAATTTGGGTTGTGAAGGTGTTTTATTGTACTTATTTTATGGATAGTTGTATTTAGGTGAGGTTTATGGATAGTTGTATTTAGGTAAAGAATTTAGTTTAGAAGGTAAATCATTGTGTGGAGGTTGGTCTTTCTTTAGAAGGTAAGTCGTTGCGGGAGGTTGGTTTTTGTTCCACAAACAAAGGGATCTTATTTATTTTAATGTTATTTTAGGTGTGGTTATGTCACTATTTCTATAAATTAAAATTATCAACTTAAAAAATTTATAAATTGAAAATTTATTTGCATATTATTTTCTTTTTAAAAAAGATAAAATACAAGATTGATCACAATAATATCCGTTTGCATATAATATAGGCAATAAGAAGAGCGCCTAACAACATTTTTCGTGATCCCCTCTAAGATTCTTCCTTCCTTCCTTCCTTCATGCTACAATCTTAATATGTTGCTTATCCATCCTCTAGTCATTCTAGTTGTGTACAAAGGACAAATCCTAGAAATTGATTTAGTGGGTTACTTTGATGATCCATATGAAGGGTGCCAAATTTGGACAGGTCGGAGCTACCATGTTCGCTCTCTACCACAGGGATTTTTGGTTTGTGCATCCTCGCCCATGTCAGAGAATGATGCCATGAGCAAGATGATGGGGATTTCGTTGCTTTCGACTATGGAATCAAGTTTTGAGAAGTTGATCTTTATTAGAACATTGGAAGGAGGAAACCCTACATTTAGGTCCTTAATAATTGGCGGTGAGCCATCTCTCCCTCCTCCTCTACATTGGGTTGCCCCCCACTCTGTCTTGGCCTCACTTTCTATTCCAAAATTACATTTTAATTCTCTCACCTTAGAGGATTATGGCTTCTTGCCATATTATTGCCGCCAATTGTCCCCATTTTCTAAACCAAATGGTTTTGTGACCAATCTTTTGTCTTTTGATCTGTTTTAGTGGATATGAGTGCACTCCTTAATCGACTACTCCACTAGGCCCACTGGTCAAAGAACAATATATACAAAAGAGGAAATAGATTAATAACAAAGTTTACAAGCCTTGTTTAATGTTGGTACTCAACAATATTCACTTTGTGGAGGAGGCTGCAATTACTGGCTAGTTCACCAATAAGCATATCTCAATGGAAGTACAAAAAGAAATGGATAGAGGAAAAAAAAACTACAATTTCCCCCCTAATGTATGTTGTTGGTCAAAGGATTGATGGGTTGGGTAACTGCCCTGAGGACGGACACTCAGACAATCGTAAATAACAAATGGCATCAAGGTTTCCATGTGTTATTCCTTAAAAAAAGGTCAATTGACTTCAATACTAAGTCTGAAAAGCTAGCACTAATCTCAATTTGAGCCTGTCTTCTCGGCCTTCTGCTTATATTTTGGCTAGAGGACATCTTCAAGGAGATTGTGAACAAACTAGGGTTTTATTATGAAGAAAACTTTTCTTATTTCTTATTTGACTATATGTGCATGGTAAGTATTTTGGTTGGGCTCAATCTTTCCAAGGGACTCTTGGATGTCATGCCCATCTCAACAAGGAATCTAGCTCATGGGAAATCCTTAGATTACAAAGGAAACCCATTTAGGTGGGGGTGTTGTCACACTTATGGTCATTTCAAACTAGATTGTCCCTTAGGATAGAAGCGACATAAACAGATCCACAAGTTTTTAGCAGACAAGGATCTTCATCCCTCCCTAATGAAATCAGACTAGACTGTCCCTTGGCATAAAAGTGACATAAACAAATCCACAAGCTTTTAGCAGACAAGGATATTCATCACTCCCTAAGGAAATCTTTTTGTGTGCCTTCTCATGGCACTATTATTCCACCATAAGTCATATCGAATCTGTTTTTTCCAGGAAAGGTTTCGATGGTGATTTCTCTAATTTCAAATATTGGTCTTGAGTCAGTTCAAAAGAGTGTTCCTATGGAGCACCTAATTACTTCGGTGGTTTTATCAAAGGAGCCTCCCTCTACAATTATAGAAGTTATAGTTACCCCTCTTTCTCCCCTTTCTGATTAATTATTTATTACTGGGTCATATGATTGCACTTTAAACCCTATCCCCCTCGTGATTCTTTGAAGTAGATATAAAGTCTCTATTTTCCTCTCTCCTCTCCTCCTTTCTTCTTTTGCCCCATTAATCCTATATAAGACTCTTTTTCCTCCCCTTTCCATCCCCCACCCTCTCTCAATGATGCTATGGGGTTTTTTCCCCACTTCTTTGGTGGTTTCCACCTATGACCTTTGTTTGAAATATAAATCCTCCCAATCCTCGAAGTCTACATACAACCTTCACTTGAAACCTAAATCCTCCCAATCCTTGGAGTCTAATCCTATGGGGGATTTCTTTTTGGTCTGCATGTTGAAGCGTGGGTTCGACTCATTTAGAAACCCAAATCCTAAGACCACATCTGATAACACTAACTCATATCTTGTTATTGCCCAAAGTCAAGCTGATGCAGAGATTCAGTTAGGTCAACAAACTCTTTGTAACACCCTCCTCCCACATTTACCCAAGCTAATCGGTCCACTAGGGTAAACATGTGACGAGAGGCTACTATGATGTGATTCAACTTCCCATGTACCGTTAAGGAGGTGGAACAGGCAAAACAAAACCAATCTGACCTTCCTTAGGAGCTACAAACCCTTCAGGAGGAAACCAACCCTCCTAGGTGCTTAACCCCTGAGACAACTTGTCATTATTTTGATTTGGACCCTCAACCGCTCCCATGACAATACATGCATGTGACTGAGGCCTTCCAGTCGCTCCCACAGCAAGGCATGTCAACGACTATGGACTTTTTCAGACAGTTTTGAGCCAGCGACCCAAGATTTTGAACCACTTTTTTATGGCTAGGCCTTTGGCCACTAACCAAAACTTCATGAAACTTTCATAAATGATACATAAGCATGGAATCAAGCTACTAATATAAACATTTGATCAAGGAATTGACCAAACCCCTACTAACCTTGTCAGGCATTTCGTCAAAGACATCACAAATATGTAATCTACAGGTAATAAAAACAAATATGAGCATAGGGGTCTCATAGTTATTTGAGATTCGTAAGGAAGCATTGATGCCTTATCACAATAGTTGAATTATCGTATATTAGGTCATATATTAATTATTCATTCATTTTCTAATCAAAACATGATGATAGCCATACATCAAGTATGTCATAAAACATACTCATAACTAGCATACAATCGACACAAATAACAAGGATGTAACAACCATAAAAACCACATAGGAACAAGTACATTTACACATGAAATACCAAAGGAGAAGGAGCACTTATTAATGAATAAATATGCCAACCAAGTCGGGGACTTCCAAAAACCACCCGACCATAGATTGGACTAAACCAAATCTTTCTTTCAGCCAATCAGCATCATGCCATATTCCAAGCATGAATGTGGGACTCACAACAAAACCAAATAGGGCTTCCTCGGGCTTTATCGTATATCCCACCAATGGATTCCTAGGCCCAAAACCCTCATCAATACCACCAATATTACCTCAATCCCACTGTATCATTGGGCCCTAAACAAGCATGGATGCCTCCAGATCTCTCCACCTAAACCATGAGGAATTTGTCTATATCCACTCTTTAGGCTTTACCGTGTATCCCACCGTAACCGGTCAAGGGTTTCCTAGGTGTCACGAGAGCATACACCTCTAGGCTTTGCCATGTATCCTGCCATTACTGGTCAAGAGATTCCTAAGCCTAACGAGGCTCCATCTTCTCGGCTTTGCTGTGTATCCTACCATAACCGATCAAGGGATTCCTAGGCCTAACGAGGAGGTTTATAATCAGCCTTTACCGTGTATCCTGCCATTACCGGTCAAGGGATTCCTAGGCCTTGTGATTTTTCCAAGACCACCCCACTTAGCTTCGATACCATTCGACAATCCAACTCAACCAAATACAAGAGAACCCACCACACCATGGCAATCCATAAATCATAAGACAGGGTTGAAATCCACTGTCACACCTGGCAAGACCCATGCCAATGACAACAAGAGAACAAAATACACACATGAATGCCAAATCTAGCAATGAAATCACACAAGCAAATCAATAACTGCAAGTAATCTTGTTTTAGTCGTTTGATCTTGCTATTCCTTGCTTGATCTTTGCTTCCTTTTGCCTTCTTTTCTTTCCTTGATCTAATGTTGAAGTGCTTCAAGAAAAAATCTAAGTGTCCAAGAGTGGGTGAGAGAGAGTAGAGAGAGAGCTCCAAAACTATCATTGTCAAAAGCCATGAATTAATACTTAGAAGCCTTTTTATCAATGAGGCCTCTAATTTCTTCAATTTTCCATTATTTTCCTTCAATTTCCTCCTTAGATACAACTTGTGACCTTTAACCTTCCTTTTCTCCTAATTTTCATTATTTTCATAAATAAAATGCCAACTGATGCCTCTTGCCTTTTCAAAGCCTTTGTCATTGCCTTTGCCAATTTCTCTTAGCCATAATGAACCAAATGAACACTCGCACTAGGATTTTTTGCCCAACATTTAGCTTGGAATACATTTTCCATGACCATGGTCTTGTTTTTCCTTTATTAACTTTATTGCATGGATTTTTTTACCAGGGTTGTTACAGAACCCTCCCCCTTGGGGGAGCACTGTCCTTGGTGTTCAATGACACCTATAACCAACAAGCCGTTGAAAACAAAACATACTACTTATGGATATTTATAACACAGTTTGTTGTAGTATTTACAATGACCACTATTAAAAACATGACAAACACATTGTTTACTAGAGATTTATAACACAACTCATTACGGTATTTACAATAACAACCACATCTACTTATGAATAGTTGCTTCAACCAGCAAATAACCATACTGTCTATGGAGCTTTATAACACAACTCGATACAGTATTTACAATAATATACACATATACATATATGCATATTTACTCTAACCACCAAATAAAAAGATATGATGCCCACATTAGAAACAAGATAATCTAGAGGCTCACACCTCCACCCTCAAAAGTAGTACCAGGATTCATCTTCTTCCGAGGAAGTCCAAAATCCCCTGGAAAATTCATACTTGCATCCAATGTCTAGTGCAACAATCCTACGACACTTATCCTCTTAGTAAATAGTTACCAACTCATTGTTCCAGGGCAAACTCCTAATGTACATCTGATTCCAACTGGCAATGTTAATGACCAAAACAAGTGTACTCCATGTCCTTCCCTTCTCTACTACATGATCCCTCGAGAAATTCGTTCATCCCCTTCCATGCAGTGACTCACCTTCCAAGTTCCCTGGCATTCCCTTTCTCGGGTGATCCATCCCTTGGCAAGGCTTCCTCGCATCGAAATGTCAAACAACCAAGGCATATACTTGCCTCAAAACCATAATACCATTCATAACATGCTCATGGAAATTAATGGACACTATTGGGTACCAGTGTCCCACAATGGCCCTGCTCTAGAAATGCTTTACCAACATATTGATGCCTGTTCCAATTGCTTTTTTGTTGTTGTTGTTAATACTTGCAGTTAGTTTCAACCACCCAAACTTGGATTTCCATGCTTTCTTGTTCCAAGCACATAATTTCCATTATATTCAAAATAAATTCACACCATACCTCATCAGTATAAGCTCGTTAATAAGGTACATTTGCAATTTTGTTCACTTCTTGTCACAATAAGTCAAACTATTTGTTTGATCAAATCATCATGTATAAACATATCACATTTGGTTAGCTCAAAATGCAACCATCATAATAAAAATCACAAATCACATGTAACCATCATAAACCATAATCATAGATCACATGCATAATTAAAACTGAAATAAAATATTGATACTTATCCTTTAATCGAACCTTAGCTTTTACCTTTATCCTTTGTCCTTTCTATACGCACACCAGATCGGTTGCCACACCTGACAAACACCTCATACCTTCTCTCCAACCACATACACATACACAGTGTGCATCACACACATTCAATCACACATGACATACAACACCATACAATACACGGACATACACCTGACACACACCCACACCCGGTATACAACACAACACATACACCTGCACCCGGTGTATGACACAACACAATATATACACCTACACCCAGTGTACAACATAATACATATACATACACAAAGTACAACACAGCAAATACACATGTTACAATACCATGACTACGCAATGCACATACACAATACCACACGTACACAAAACAACATGTACAACATGCAAAAAATAGCACATGTATACAGTACCACTTGTACAAAGCACCACCTGCATAACATGTACATAGTACCACCTGCACAACGTGTACACAACACCATATGTTCACAACATCACATGCACAATATGTACACAACACCACCTGCACACAACATTGCATGTACACGACACCACATGCACACAACACCGCATGTACACGACACCACATGCACACAACACCACATATACATAGCACCATATGTACAACATGCACATAACGCCATATGTACACAACGCCGCATATGCAACGTGCACAAAGCACCATATGTACACAACATCGCATATGCAACATGCACAAAGCACCATATGTACACAACACCACATATGCAACATGCACAAAGCACCATATGTACACAACACCACATATCCTTCATGCACATATCATCATATGTACACAACATTGCATAAAAAGCATGTACACGATACCATCTATACATGACATTGCATAAACAAGATGTACACAACACCATCTGTACATAGCATTGCATAAACAATATGTACACAACACCATATGCACACAACATCACAGGTGCAACATGTTCAACATATATACGACAATAGTATTTCACATCCATAGACCACACATTCACTCTACCAAGCAATCTTGCTTCTGGTGTCTTTCCACTATTCATGCATGTTCCAACATGATGTTGTCGATCACACTGCTTCCATTTTTTTGATGTATCCCTCAACATTACCTGTCCATAACATATACATAGGCATAGTACAATCATATAATATCAAGTCATATCCACATGATACTGACCTTGTAGATTTGTCATGGTTACTCTTCCTACTTGATTCCTCATAAACCAGGAGCCTCTCCATGCCATTCACCAACGTAAGAAATCATTCTTCCACAATAATTATTCTTGATGACCCTATTAGAAAATGACATACATACATATATATACATATAATCATCAACATAAAACAATCACAATCCTTGACAACCTTGTTGGACAATAGCTTACGTACATACATATATACATATATAGACATCATCATAATCATAATCACAACATAATTACCATATATCATAATGTTAAGGTTAAGATAACTCCTTTATTCATGCACAACATGCACATTAACATCGAGAACAACGGTTCCCAACTTAGCCAAGGCATCTGATATCTCATATCCATTTACTTTACCTTTCCCATGACTTTCCTTCCACCATCCATTTACACCAATGACCTAACCAATACAACCAACTGTCATACTCTTGCCTTCAATTGCCCTTATACATGCACCGAGCTTCCTCGAGGTCTTACATTACTTGTTAGGTTTTATTAAGCTCTCCCTGAGCTCCATTTCTCTCTCTTTCCCAACCAATCCCCAAGACCCTCAAAACAAAAAAGACAAGAGCAAGAACAAACAAGAAGAAAACCATGAAAAACCAATAGCAATACGACACCACAACAAAGTGGCATGGCCATGCACTAGACGCAATCAAGTGCAAAAAATAACAAAATACCAAAAGCACAAGACTATCAACAAGCACCATGACTCAATCCCCATGGTTCCCAGTGCTTCCAAAGGAAATCTCAACCTGAGCCTTCTCCAAGATTTCATGGCAGAGTATTTTCTATGCAATTCCATATATCATACAACCATAAACACATAATTGTTAGTCTATAAACAAATATAACAATATACCATTTATCTTACCTTGTTGTGCCAAGCACATTGACCTGTAATTGAACACATCCATGCCATCTCTCGAGGTGTTGGGGTTCCCATGTTTTGGACAAATTGGCAAGACCAAAAGATGAGACAACATAAAACCACTTTCAGACCTCAGGATCTAGCCCTCCTGGGTCCAGAGAGGGATCTCTCTATGATATATCAAAGGTGTATGTCTTTGAAGTTCAAATATTATGATGTTAGGCTAGTTATAGGCACGGGGTTTGTTTGTTTGATTGTTTGATTTGGTTGCTGGTTATCAGGAAAGAAGGGTTCAATGTAAGACAAGAATGAGCAAAGAAGTATAAGGCAGAGGTGAAGTATTCTAGGAAATATTCAAAACCATTGGGAAATGGAGTCAGGAAAGGATTTGCTTACTACTCAATAGGCAAGCTTTCAATTGGGCTAGTCATCTGAAACATAGGATCTTCAAGATGATTATGTGATGTGGAAAGTAGGAGGGGAGGAGATAACACAGATTCAGAGCACAAAGTTAAAGATCAGCTGGTCGCACAAGGATCCTAGTGGACAGGGCTAACTCTAATCCCCAGTGTTCCCAAATCTTCCAACTAAATCTATAACAAGAAACATCTAAGAACTGAATTCATTTAATTCATACATTAGAGAGTAGGCAATAACATCCACTACACTAGTTAAACCAACTGAAATCATTTCTTAGATAATACATTCAGAAGAGAAACATAAATGGCAAGGAGAGAAAAAACATAGGGTACCTAACAAGGGTAAATCCTATGCCAATATTCTGATGCAAGCCAGTAGAAACGAAATGAAATGAATGTAAACTCAAAGATAGGAAAACATCACCGCTGCTTCAGATCAGGATCCAAAGAAATGTGCTTGTCATATTAAATAACAATACCAATCGAGTACAACATTGCCAATAGCTGAATACTCAGTCTGAAAACATCTCCTTCAACCTATCTTACAATCTTTACACAGAGACTGTGTCTCAAAAGAAACTACTTGCAGTTCTCTGATAACTGATCAACAACCTTTACAATGAGTTTATTCATGAATTTATAACTCCGGAGGGGCAGAGGAGGTAGGTGGAGACTTAAATGCAGTATTAAACTTTCTGAAAAGAAAGTGGGCTGAATCCCATTCTGTATAAACCCTGTGCATTACTCTTTGGTGTTCTTTGGGTGAACGAATGATCTTCTTCAGACGGCGGATTACTCTGATATGGCTCTAATGTGTTCTGACTGCAGTACTGTGTGGTGCTATTGGTGAATAAATAGAAAATAAATAAATGATAAATAAATCTGCCATACTGATGAAGTAAATGTTCTGATAGTACTGGGGCTGTTTCAGGGTAGAAAATCTCTCCAAAACATGGCATAGATTAAATGCTGCATGGGCACTCTGTCCTTCATGGAGGGAAAAACATTCTGCTACTGTAAAAACCCCTGATATGCATTTGATTTCTGCGTGCCGTACCTTTGCATGATATATGGGATCATTGATCTGGTGCTTTGCCTCTAAATTGTTGTATTAAAGCTCAAAACCTTCAATACTGAATGCTGACATCCTTGATCATAAACTGGTTTTTCTCCACGGCTTCATAAATGTCTTGATCTGCAAAATCTGGGCTTTAATGGTGCCGGATAGGTTTTTCTTTGCGAAGATTGAATTGTCATTGGATAATATTTATGTCGCTGCTACCATTTCTGGGCATTTTTATTGTAGTACCAGCTTCTGGATTTAATTTTGTCTGCGCAACACACTATTGAAGTAGTACATGCGAACCATGGCGGTTTTCCACCTCTGATAGCCCTGCAAAAACACGAAACCTGTTATGAAATCCATGGACTGGGGCAGACGACGCGGATGATAGTGGAACTGCGGAGAAATGGCGGAAAATGTTGTGGAATGGTGGAGAACAGAGATGGCGCAGGTTGGCAGAATGCGGAACAATACACGCGAAAACCTTATAAACATCGACCTTTGAATGAATTTATGCAATGAGATGGCAGAGGTACGGTGGATACACGTGGAAGTGACGTGGCAGGACTGGGCGACGAAGGAAGATTCAACAGTGTGAGATAATCTGGACCGCCGGATCTGAGAGGAGATCGACGGTGGGAAACACGGCGAAGGATGATGAACGGGGGGCCGGGGGTACAGAGACTATGGGTTAAACCCTGCGCAGCTTCGTCGAGCGATGACCATTGGATGAACAAGGGCAGATTTGACGGCTGACGTGAATATCGTTGCACATCCCATGCCGAATGTTAACGTGCGATGGGCAAGCGGTTTTGAAACCGTATAGGAGCCACGCATCGATCGTTGTATGGAATCGCTGGCCGAAAGGAAAATACCGCCCGACCTCCATAAGCGGTGCGATGGAAACCATATGGTTTTGGAACAGTGAAAGCGGGCGGGGACCACTGTGACGGGCGGATTCCGCACCGTCGGATCTGTACAGATCAATGGTTTAAATCATGCCTGATATGGACGAGCTGCGGACCATTGATTTGGTGAGTTAACGGACAGCGGAGATGCGACGACGGGCGATGGACGAGTTGCACGGTGCAAACTGCGGGGGTGGCGATCGTCGTCCATTCTGTGAAGATCGACGGCTGCTGTCGCCCCCGATACGAAACGCGCTAAGCACTTTTGGCTTTGGCGCCTGTTCATGGCGCAAGGTTACATGGAGAGGAAGGTTACGGGGCTAGCGGAGAAAAGGCTGAGGCCTATTATATGGTCCGAAAGTGGGTTTTTAACCCTTTTTAATGCATTTTGAGGCCTGAGGAGGGCAACGATAGAGAGATAGAGGGGAATTTTGAGGAAACAAAGGGGAAGGGTGGGACTTGATGGAGATTTTGGAGGAATTTAGGAGGTTGATGGGGATATTAGGGGGAACAAAAGGGGATTTAGAAGAAGGGGAAAAAAGGGGAAAAATGCAGGGATTCATGGGTAAAGGGGGGCCTCCAGGAGCAGAATTTTCACAATCAGAGAGGTTACTTGTATGGATATAGCAGAGGGGATTTCATCACAGGGCAAAGGCACAGGAGGCTTCAAGGATGATGTGCCTCCAGGGGAGATGCATTCATTGAAGGCTCAGAAACAATTTAGCCCCCTACTTTGCTTGTCAAAAATTTACAGGGGAGCTAACACAAGGGATTCCAATTCTCTTGACAAACCTAACCATAACTAGAAATCAGTTGTTATACCTGTCAAATACATGTTCATGAATCTAGCACATATCCACATATTGTCAGACAAAATCAAGGTTAAGAAGACTTCCTGTACTTAGGAAAAGCACTCATTCGTTTGGAATTTTCATTTCCGAACATAGCCAGATCCTTTCTTTCTTTTAACTTTTACCTAAATTCAATTGAGTCTTGTTACATGCTATCACATCACCCAACCATTAGTTATATATAAACAAATAAACTATTACTTTATCACGATAATGCCAAGCATATTTCCCTGCAATTGCTCACACGTGCCATTCACACATTTCAAAGATCAAGACATCATGTCTATTAAATTGAAGTCAACCTTTACCAAGACCAACGACCATGTCATAACCAACAGTCAACTCACAATCATTAATCATAATATTGCAACTAGCACCTACTTTCACCCAAGTACATGTCAGTGATTCCCAACACATATTGTGTTAGTACAACCATCTTAGAACAAAATCATTCCATCATGAAATGTTACAGACACATACTTATATTATGCCACTAATCAAACATTCAAACAACCTCTAAACATATCATGTTAGTTAAGCCAAATAAACGAAATAATCAAACTCATACCTTAATCTATCTCAAGGGAGGCTATCACATATGCACAAGTCAGACTAGCTTAGTACAATACAATATCACAAGTATATCAACTCATACCTTAATATCATAAGTAACATAACCATCTAATAATCCCATCCAGACTAGCACAATACATAATAACATCAAGATCTTAAATGCAATGACCATAATCTGTTGTTAATCCTTTGCACTAGCCACGGGAGTACCAAAAGGAAGATGGACACTTGTATTAAAGATTTATAATCCCAAGTGGCAAGTATTCGTTAAATCGGGACAGAAAAGCGAAAGGGTGGTGAACACATACATCCTTCCAAATCAGCTGACAGCTAGCACAAAGCGGTGATAGGCGGAGTAATATACGAACTTCAAATACAAAGTAAAGGGAAGCGCGGCATTATATGGCTCTTAAGTATTTGAAAAAAGACTGCTGGAGTAGGAAGCGTCAGAGTAAGTAGAGGGAAGGCTGTGAGAAAGGCAGTTACCCTGGATCAAATGGCATGGTAAGACCTTACGGTTGAAAAGTAACAGCAAGGTTAGGCCGCGGGACGCTGTCTCGTGGCGGAGTTAAGGTGGGCCTACGCAGCGGGGAAAGATATGTGTTAGTCCGGCAAGGGGAAATCCTACATGTTAAAGATTGGACAGCGCATATGGAATAACGGTAAGGTAAGTCTATTAGGACAGCTGGTACTAAGACCCATACCAACTTTTAATCCGACACGAGGCGCTCACCTACATCCTGATTTACCCAATCCCCACGCGCCACGTGTCTCAGTGTCAGTGTCCTTACGACACTTGCCCTCTGTTCTCTTACATTTTCACCTTTTAACCTAAACAGTCCGCCCGAATGGTAAAAAAACTCCCGTATTTCTCTCTGGTAAATCGTTTCAGGTAGTTTTCTACGGCGAATACCGAGTAGGGAAGAACGCCGGGTTTGTCCAAGTCACTGTCACGGTTCCCCTCGTCGCTTTCCCAAGCATTGTCACCCTCTGTTCAGGTAATCCATTTTCCGTTTTTCCATCTTTTTCCTTTCTCTCTTTTCCAAATTGTTGAATAACTGCCATGGGGAGAGGAACGCCCAAGAAAAACGAACCTGAAACTCCCCAACTCCATGAGTCTAAAAACCCTCCTGGTTTTGAACCCCTTCGTGACTTGCAGGCGGGTATCTGTGACCCGAAATACCCTTTCGACATACGGAGTATCAAGCCCCTACTATTTGACCGCCACTGTAAAAGTGCTGATCGTTTCCGAGTTGTCGCGTCCGGCTTCTATCACCACATCACCCCCCAAGTCCATTCCTGTGTCGATTTTATTGTCTGGCTCAGAGATTCCTACGATTCACATCGGGATGCTTTCATTTCTCCTCAGGGTAACATAAATTTTTCCCTTTCTCCCGATGTTATCAGGCAGGCCCTCCGTTTCCCTTCCAGCGATGCCTACTTCAGTTTCAAAGATGAAACCTTGCTCGCACAGTTCAATAAGCTGTCGAGGGAAGCCCGCCGTGCCTTCATAGCCGCCATAACCATTGATCAGGCAACAACCTTACCCCCATTGGAGCCGTTCCCATTGAGTCTGTTCGCTGAAGAAGTCCGACCTGTTCTGTCCCTCATCGCCGGCCTCCTGGGGGTAGGAAGCCCTGAAGACATTTCTTCAGTATGCATTCGATTTTTGTGGCTTATGACACAGAATGGGGTTACACTGGACATTCCAGGTTTCCTTTCCTTTACCATCCGGACCCAATTTCGAGAGCTCGCTCAAGCCCGAAAATTCCGTTTTTGCTCATTGGTGTTTTACCTCTTCCCGTTCCAGCATGCTGATAATTTCAATCATTTGGGGCTGGACAGGATGTACTCTGAAAATTCCCAGCCCAGGCCAGTCTTCGACTGGAATTGCTCTGTTCGTCAGTTGCCTAGGGGAGAAGGTTATGTCAATTTCGTGAATACCTTTATGTCCATTGCTTATACCATCATTCACGACGCTCCTTCCCCTAGGGTTTTCCCAGAGATGAAACGCTGGTTACAGGCTGGGAAGTACCAGTGTACCGACGATTGGTTCCTATCAGAAGAGTATACTGAAATCCGTGTCTATGGAGCCGAAGTAGCCCCCTACAGGCTGCCAGCTTTTCCTGTCCGACGAGTCTACGCCCTTGAGTACATCCGGCAAGCCCTCAAAGCTGACCAGCTCCATTTCGTCCCCGCTAAGAAAGGCTACATCTTGAAGCTCCCCGACAATATTGGCCCCTTTGTGGTAAACTCTAGATACGCCCTCCCAATTGTCGAGAAAATGTTGCAGAACATGGACCTGAAATTAGGGGAGAGTTGGGCTTATGACCCACGGGAAATTATCTCAAATAAAAGAAAAAGAAATAGGTATGCGCCCTACATTCATGAGTCCAGGCCATTTCTGGAGTGGAGGGCTAATCTTGAAGTCTGGCCTATGTTTTCGCAGATGGAGACGGACTCGTTTGCCACAGGAGGAGAAGAAGAAGTGAATAAAGGGGGCAATGAGCAGGAAGCTGGTACTTCCGGAGCACCACCACCCAAGAGGCAAAAGGTGGCCACTAGTGAAGCTGAGGTCATCGGGGAAGGGATAATTTTGGAGCCCTTTACGAAATTCGGGGAGTTTGATAAAAGCAAGGCAGGAATAGTGGTTCTAAGAGACAGCATTGCCTCCTCTGACTACACTGAAGTCACTCAGGCCATCGTCGAGCCTCCTCCTTCCAAGACAAAAGAAAGGGAGCTGACAAATAAAGCTGTCCGAGACAAATACAGGGCTGAATTAGGAGGTTTCGTTGAGAAATATCACACCAGACTCTCTGCTTCGGTCAATGCAGACACCGAAGACCTGGTACTATCTATGACCGAGGCTATCCTGGACCCGAATTCAGATGTTCCAAGTTATAAGGTGCTTGAATTGGTTGTCGATATGAAGAAGGTTCCGGTACAGGACCTGAATGACCTGTTCCAAACAATCTGCGACATGATGAAAGATAAGCTTTCACAGATCACCCTTGCCCTAAAGAAGACAGAGCAGAAATACGACAACCTGAGGGACTCTTTTTCAGCAGAACAGAGTGCTTGTCGTGCCAACGCACATCAGGTGCGCGTTCTTAAAGAGCAGATTAAAAATTCAGACGAAGGAGGGAAGGGAATGCAAGCTGCAGTAATAGCCAAATTGCAGAAGGACATTACAGCGGCTAAGAAACGGGCTGGCATACCAGCTTCACATCCGGTAAAGACCGATGAACTGGTGCATGTGGAGGAGGAGAAAAACGAGCTGATTGCTAGGCTTTCTAGAGAAAGAGAGGAGAAGGAAAAACTGGCTAAAAAGATTGAAGAGCTTGAGAGCAGAGCTACTGAGCTGCAGACCCGGTGGGACACGCACAGTTGCCATGCAGCCGAAACATCAAGTGGGACTGGTTCAGCAACAGCACAACTATCCACAGCTATGGCTGAGATAGAAGTGTTGGAGAAGCAAACAACGACAGCCAAGCAAAAGGTGGTAGAGTTGGAGGGCGCCCTGGCTGAAAAGGTCAGAACAATTGAAGGGCTGCAAAGAGAAGTTGAGGAAGGAAAAAAGACCACGACTGAGCAACAACAGACCATTGCCGAGTTGAAGAGTAGAGCGAAGGGAAATCTCACCCTTGTCGAGGCCAGAAGCCTGATCTGGTCGGATATAATCGTGGCTGTGACTGAGCAGTGGGAGTTCCTGACGATGATAGGAGAACTCAAGTCTACCCTTCCCTATCTAAATAGAAGGTTGCAGGAGGCGGGGGATAATCTGCCTAATAGAGCTCGACATGCCGGCAATTACATATCCTTTCTCTATACACTAAGGGCAAATGACGTGGGAAAACATGGCATTCCTAGTCGGTTTATGGAGATCAATGAATGTCAGAAAATTATAGAGAAAGAGGAGGCTCGATTGGCAGCTTCGAAGGTTCTCCAACAGGTAGCAGACATTGTGGAGCAGTTCGACAAGGTGTGGAATGAAATCATCACGGCCGGCCTCCCTTCATGTTGGGAACCAAACGCCCCTGCTGTACTCATGCACCCCGATCAATACACACCACTCCTAGAAACAGAAAGGAATCGGTCAGATCTTCAAATGGGAAAAGCAACTCAGCTCAAGGCCACTACCATCGTCACAATCCTCAAGAAGGAGTTTAGTCTCCTCCATATGATAAAGTATCGGCTTCCAACTAATGCAGACATTCACACCCTCGGCGAAGCATTTACCAGGGTGGAGAGACTCTCAGAGATGCCAGAACCAAATCCAGATAGCCAGCAGAGGTTGACACTGTTCCTGACTCAGCATGCTAGTCCCTCCAGCGACGTGCCTCCTCCAGCGTCTACTACAGCCTCGACCCAGCAGCACTCATGACACCTCATGTTTACTCATGACATGGCCTAAAACGACCTTTTACTTTCATTCTGTTATGTTTTGTTTAAATTTCCGAGTGGGTGGTTTTCCCCCCCCACTCTTGCATTTTTACTTTTACATCAGACATTGGCCTACGTTTTTGTTTTAAGTTTGGCCCGGGGCCTGTTATTGCATGATGGAAGGGCTGTTTTCCCCATCATGCAATTTTGTGGTTTTGACAATGACTGTTAACAATTTTGTTCACGCGAGAGAGATATTTTCAGAAAATATCTTCTCGCTGAAAGGCAGAAGGAATCCTATATAATACAGGGAAAAGAAGAAAACAGGGTTCCACTTCTTCAGAAAAATTGATTGTGTAAGAATTTCCTGTGTGTATGTTTTGTGAAAGTTCAGATACTGCCCGGAAGAGCCCGTTGGGTCTCAATAATAAGAAGCTTCACCTTAGTAAGGATTCTGGACATGGTTGTATGGTAGTGTGTGTTTCTCTATTGTTCAATTCATTTACGTTCATGTCTCTAGTATTACATCCTGGAATGCGAGTGTCCCTCGTCTTTTGATATGAATTTATCGTGTTGATACTTATATCAGTAGCGGCTTGATACTTTAAATGGCTCAAGAGTAATATATTGTTCCACCTGTATTTCACGCGTATTTCAACTATATTGGCTGTATTGAAATGTTATTGACGGGAGTTCTTGGTATGTATGGATTCTTAGCTATTTAAGCCCATCCTATATCATGAAGTTCTTCTTAGTATCGTCTATTTGACAGCCGATATCTCCCTCTTGCTATACATCTCTGTAATCGTCTTTATATATACCTTCTCTACCATGTATCATGAATCTGGCCCTCATTATGGCGACCTGTCTTAAAATTGTCTGATGCAGTAGTATCTGAATATAGCATTGCATTTGTTCAGTGTTATTCCTAATACTTCATACTGTCCGAAGTTTTGGTTCCATTCTAGTTTATTCTCTGTTTCAAAGGAAGTAGTGTAAGAGCTTTGTCATGTTAAAGGATTAAACGATGTTTCAAATACCCCGCTCTTTACACCTCATAAGATGTCCTAGGCACTGGTCTATAACAACTCTAGACTGTCTCTAGGAGTTACAACAATCATCATGTGTATGAACGCAATGCATATAACTACAAGTTACTACCATTCATGACTAATCGACGCATGTGCCTATGACTGCACTAATCAGCTAGCATCTATCATGAAAGTAACTACAACAACAATAGAATGACAGGCATATACATAACCCCAATGTTTATAACAACCATTAACCAACATACATGCATGCCCAACATACAAACTTGTATGACGGTCTGCTCTTACCCCGAGGTCTAGTGTTGCAACCTCGCTCTAATAATTTGCATCTCCTGCTATATCTCAACCAACACATTAACATCATAACATACCAACAACCTCATGATGATATAAATTACATGTAATGACCTCATGCATGACGACCATGACCATAATAATGAATGCATAGCAAACGGATAGACACTGACATGCATAACCAATGCATATACAACTGACATGCATTCATGACAGCCACATCCCAACATTAACGCCATCAACTTCTACATGAAAACAAAACTACAGCCATGACCACCACCATGCATAGACAAAAATCACATATACCACAAGCATATAGAACACTTGTGCAGCCGACATGTATGCATGACCAACACACCACCCATCTAGTCCAAGGGGTGAACCATGCTTTGATACCACTCTGTAACACCCTCTTCCCACATTTACCCAACCTAACTGGTCCACTGGGGTAAACATGCGGCGATAGGCTACCATGATGTGATTCAACTTCCCATGTACAGTTAAGGAGGTGGAACTGACAAAAAAAATCAATCTGACCTTAGGAGCTACAAACCCTTCAGGAGGAAACCAACCCTCCAAGGTGCTTAACCCCTGAGTCAACTTGTCATTTTGTTGATTTGGACCCTCATTTTCTCCCATGACAATCCATGCATGCGACTGAGGCCTTTCAGTCACTCCCACAGCAAGGCATGCCAACAACTGTGGACTTTTTTCAGGCAGTTGTGAGCCAGCGACCCCAGATTCTGAGCCACTTTTTTCAGGGCTAGGTGTCAGGGCACTGGCCATAAGTTGATGAAACTTTCAGAAACGATACATAACCATGGAATCAAGCTACTAATACAAACATGTGATCAAGGACTTCACCAAGCGCCTACTAGCCATAACAGGCATTTGGTCAAACATATCACAAATATGTAATCTACAGGTCATAACAACAGATCTAAGCATAGGGGTCTCATACTTATATGAGATTTGCAAGGAAGCATTGATGCCTTGTCACAATAGCTGCACTATCATATATTAGGTCATATATTCATTGTTCATTCATTTGTTAATCAAAACATGATGAGATCCATACATCAAGTCTGTCATGAAACATACTCATAACTAACATATGACCGACATAAATAACAAGGATATAACAACCATAAAAACCACATATGAACAAGTACATTTACACATGAAATACCAAAGGAGAAGGAGCTCTTATTAATGAATACATATTCCAACCAAGTCAAGGACTTCCACGAACCATCCGACCATAGATTAGGCTGAACCAAATCTTTCTTTCAACCCATCACTCCCATGACATATTCCAAGCATGAATGTGGGACTCACAACAAAACCAACCAAGGCTTCCTCAGGATTTACTATATATCCTACCAAGGGATTCATAGGCCCAAAACCCCCATCAATACCACTAGGCTTTACCGCAATCCCACCAAATCACTATGCCACAAACAAGTGTGGATGCCTCCGGAACACTCCGACTAAACCATGAGAAATTTGTCTGTCTCCACTCTCTAGGATTTACCATGTATCCTGCCATAACCGGTCAAGGGATTCCTAGGTGTCATGAGAGCATACACCTCTAGGATTTATCGTGTATCCCACCATTACTAGTCAAGGTATTCCTAGGCCCAACAAGGATCCATCCTCTAATCTTTATCATGTATCTCACCATAACCGGTTAAAGGATTCCTAAGCCTGATGAAGAGCTTCAAATCAAGCTTTATGGTGTATCCCACCATTACCGGTTAAGGGATTCCTGGGCCTTGTGATTTTTCCGAGACCACCCCACTCAACTTTGATACCATCCTACAATCCAGCTCAACCAAATACAAGAGAACCCACCACACCATGGCTATCTGAAATTGGCAAGGCAAGGATGAAATCCATTGTCAAACATGGCAAGATCCATGTCAATGACAATAAGAGAACCAAATACACACACGCATGTGCCATGCATACCAAATATAGCAAGGAAATCACACATGCAAATCAATACCTGCAAGTAATCCCATTGTAGTTGCTTGTTCCTGCTCTTCCTTGCTTGATCTTTGCTTCCCTTTGCCTTCTTTTCTTTCCTTGGTCCAATGTTGAAGTGCTCCAAGAAAAACTATGTGTATCCAAGAGTGTGAGAGAGAGAGAGCTCCAAAACTATCACTGTCAAAAGCCATGAATTGGTCCTCATAAGCCTTTTTATCAATGAGGCCTCTAATTTCTTCAATTTTCCAATATTTTCCTTCAATTTCCTCCTCACATGCAACTTGTGACCTTTCACCTTCCTTTTCTCCTAATTTCCATTATTTTCATAAATAAAATGCCAATTAGTGCATATTTCCTTTTCAAAGCCTTTGCCATTGCCTTTGCCAATTTTACTTAGCCATAATAAACCAAATGAACACCCGTACTAGGATGTTTTTCCCAACATTCAACTTGGAATAAGTGTACCATGACCATGGTATTATTTTTCCTTTATTAACTTCATTACATGGATTTTTTGATGAGGGTTGTACACTCTTTATATGGGGCCCTTAGAGAATAAGTCCCCTTTATGGTTTTTTTATCAAAATATCATCTTTAAATTGTCGAGGTCTAACCAACCTTACAAAAAAACTAGCCATAAAGCATCTGTTTGAGATACACTCTCTGTAGGAAATTATGATGGTTGGAGAGAAAACCATTAGTATTTTAAAGGATACTTTTCCCAATTGGGACTTTATGCCATATGATGCCATTGGAACATTGGGAGGTTTAGTTTTAGGATGGGAAACAAATGCCTTAAATCTAATATCAGCTTGGTCAATTGAGTTTGTATTAGCTCTGTGTTGGATGTGTGTTATATTCTTTCCACGATTAGAATCACGCATGAAGTGATGGGTGGCAGTTCCCCTTCACTTGCGTCGGGCGCAATAGGGGGGAGATAGCCCCCCCTATCGAGGGGTTTGTAGGGGAGCGGTAGCTCCCCAGCATTAGGTGTGGGGCAGCGCCCTGAGTTTTTTTTTTTTTGGACCCTATATTAGGTGGGCGAACCTGCCTATGGTTTTGTGCATGGGTTTGCACATGGTTTTGGGCATGTTGGTTTTTTGTTCATGGTATTTTGTAGATCGGGTCAAGAGAACTATGGTTATGTTCTATTCCAGGGTTAGTGGATTGGGGTTTATGAATGCTTCTGCATGTATATACATGTGTTGTAACACTAAAAGGAATATAATGAAAAATTAAGCTAGTAGTCCTGCTTTGGGATCCAGGGGAAAATTTTTATGTATATCTGTTTTATGTTTTATGTTCTTGCTATTGTTTATTTCCATTTTTAAGAATTCGTTTGTAGATAATTTTTGTACAGGGTTAAAACCTACACTCTGGGAATATATTCCAAGGATTTAGACATGACCATCCTAGCCTTAAATTTGCATGGGACCTGTTGTCGCTCCTAGAGACAGCCTAGAGTTGTGATAGACCAGTGCCTAGGACATCTTAGCATAGCAAGGAGCGTATAATATGATGTATGAAGTTGTCAACTTCAGCTCACATGCTATCTCCTGTAAAAAGGGAAATAAACTAGGATGGGACCAAGACCCTCAAAAGCTGATACAGAGAAAGGGATACTGCAGAGGCAAGGTGTAAAACTCTAATACAAAGCATCAGACAATTCAGAGACAGTTTACTGCAAAGCGGGTCGATTCAAGTAATATGTCACAGATATCAATTATCAGAAGGTGTATGTAATGAAAGAAATGTTGAGAAGATATTAGTCAACATTGAGCTGATACCCATATATACAATACCACCATGCATGGGCTTACCAATCTAAGAATCCATACATGATAATAGCATTTTAAAAGCACCCTCCCAAAGCAACTAATATAGCAAAAATACGGTTTAGATGAGTAATGGAATAGAATATCATGCATGAGCCATATTTGAAGCGCTTGACTGATCCGAGCATGGGCATCAACTAGGACGAATCCATACCAGAAATCAGTGAGCCACTCGCATTCCAAAACATGATACAGGAAGCATGGATGAAATGAAATGATCTATTAAAATAACACATAAGAGAAAGTTACAGACTGTGAAATACCAAAGACCAGAATCCTCTTTAACAGATGGAACTCCTCCTCACTGAGACCCTATGGGCTCTAAGCCTTCATACAAAAGTTTTACAAAATGTATACAAAAATCCTTTCACTACATAATTTTCTGATAAAATCTGGAACCCTCAATAATATGTTCATAGGGCCATTTATAGAAGAAGAAGAACCCTAATAAAAGAAGTAGGTGAAAAACATTTAATTTGCCTCATTAAGACAAAATGGCGGAAACATTCGCGCCCATGCTGCTGAATGACTATGTTGTGTTTTATGTACTCTACCGCCAGCTTTCTGAAATAAATGCGCTGGGTGAAAATTTCCTCAGGGACACGACGTATAAGTGAAATCACATAAACATTATGTCCTTTCCTGAAAGGAAATTCTGCTGAAATAAAACCTGGAGGGTATGGTTTCTTGTGCATTGTACCCTCTGTGTGATCCGGGATATCTTTGATCTGGTACCTTTATCTTCTAGACCATGGATTAGGTCTTAGAATCTTTAATGCTGGACGCTGAAATCCTCGATCTTTCACTGAAACTCTTTGCCGCGACATTAATGTCTCCATCTGCAAAAATATGTGCTTTGAATGGCTCTAGGGAGTTTGACAGATTTTAATCCTGGCTTCTTTAATGAAAGCCGTGTCATAACAGCTTCCCGGATTTTACCTCATAATTTTTTCCTCTAAAAGATGGTCCTTTGATGCGTTCTCGACTTCTGAAATGGAGGCTATTAATAATGGCAAATTTCTGTCGTTGTAGTCCTACAAAACCCGCAAACTTGGTTATGAAAACTATGCATAGGGAGAACGGCTATGGAGGGCGGAGGAAAGATAGTGCGGCGGTGGAGACTGACCCGTGGAATGACTTATGAACCTTAGGGGAATACATATGAAACATAAGACTTTAATGAAAAATATGAAGATTCGGGGTGCAGAGGAAATACAAAGGAAATGCATGAAATATAATGGAAGTGCGTATGAGGTGGGACCCATATGGAATCACAAATCGCAATCGGAGACGGGAGTGGGGACTAATCGCAATCACAATAGGGAAAACGCGATGCGAACAATCGGAGGGGAGTTGCGATCGGGCGGATCAGGGGTTGGACATACGATGCGATCAATCGCATCGCAAATATTTGCGATGGACCGATCGGGAGGCTACACATGAATGTTGCGATTGCGATGGCGCGATTAGCGTCTTAAGGGTCAGCGCTCGGTTTCAGGCTAAGGGCATATGTGGGGAAGTGGTTGGGGCTTGCGGTAAAGGGGCTAGGCCTTATATATGTTTGAATATGGGTTTTGTGGCCTTTTTTAATGTAATTTGAGGGCAGGAAAATGCAACGATAGGCAGAAAACAGATTACTTAGGCTATCAAAAGAAGGGTTAAAATGGAATGGCCTGTCAAAAATTCAATAGGGGTTTGACATGATCAACATCGGCTCCACATGGGGACGACACGTTCATCCCTGAACGTGTTGAGAACTTCGCAGACCTTCCTGATCATCATGTATGCAGACTCTGCTCTCCAGCACCTCCACCTTTCACTTTATAATTCATCACAACACCCACATTATTCGAACAAAGATAAAACAAAAACTAAAATACAATATAATACATCAGGCTGTCCCTGCCTAGATTAGAACTGGAAATAGGGTTTAAGGAATTGACCATTTACAGGGGCATCCAGCCAGTCGCCCTGTAAATTCTCCAACCTGAAGGTATTATTGCCCCCCTGTTCCACAATTTTGAAAGGGCCAAACCAGAGGGGGTCGAATTTACCATGTTTTCCCTTCTCAGCTCTCCGGATGTCCCATCTGAGCACTAGATCACCAATTTGCAGATTCATGTCTTTAGCTTGTTGATCGAAAAGGGATTTCATCTTTTCCTGATATTCCGTCAACCTTTGATTTACCTAATTGCGTGTTTCTTCCAATTCCACCAACTGGTTTATTCTCATGATCATATCATCTGGCTCTTCTTGACTTTCCTGCACGAATCGGGCTACTAGTAGGGCTAATTAAATAGGAAATATTGTTGCCCTCCCATATAACAGTTCATATGGGGATTTCCCAGTTGCTCTCTTGCTGGTAATTCTATTGGCCCATAGAGAAAATTTCAATTGGGAATCCCAATTCTTCTGATTTTCATTGATGGTCTTCTTCAAGGCCCTCACCAGAGTTTTATTTGAAGACTCTGCCAAGCCATTTCCTTATGGATAGTAAGCTGTAGAGTGACTCAGTACGATATTGTATTGCTGGCAGAAATTCAGAAATTTTGCAGACTTGAAAGCTTGTGCATTATCAGTCACTATTCTAGTGGGACAACCAAACCTGGATATGATGTTCTCTTCCATGAATTTTATTATCACAGTATCTGTAGCATTCCTTGCAGGTATGGCTTCCACCCATTTAGTGAAATAATCTGTGGTTGTTAATATCCATTTATGTTGTCCACTCGATGGAGGATGTATTTCACCTATAAAATCTATTCCCCACTGTTGAAATGGTTCATTCACATGAACAGGAATCAAGGGCAGCGCTGCCAACTTTTGTCTTTCAACAAATTTTTGGCACTTCTCACAAGCTCTGACCCAGGTAAAAACGTCTCCAAATAGTTTAGGCCAGTAAAATCCCGCCTTCAGGATTTTATGAGCTGTGGCCCTCCAGCTGTAATGGCCTCCACAAATTCCTTCATGAAATTCAGTCATTATACTTTCTACTTCATCCTCTATGAGACACAGGAGTAGGATGCCTGAAGGATCTCGCCAATATAGCTGCCCATTAGCAACCACGTATTTCAGTGATTTAAACCTCAGTGATCTGTGCTTAGCTTTATCACAGCTAGGAGGACAGCTGAGTGTCAGAAGATACTCTATTATATCTTTATACCATGGAATGGTGAGATATTTTATATGTGCTTTCTGAGAAGCTATCTCCAGTCCTTGCTGCTCTTTTTACTTCTCAAACTCTTCACTTGCTATCATCGATAGGTTTATCCCCAGAGCCTGATAGTTTGATTATGATAATATTTTGGCTAGACCCTGTCCCTTGATTAGCTTCGTAGGACGGATGTCTAGATCATATTCCTGTATTTTCGCAATCCATCTCCCCCTTTTTCCTTCACTGTCTCCTTGGATGAGAATATCCTTTACCGCCGTTGTAGGCACAAATGCAGTAATGTGGGACTGTAAGATATATACACAGAATGCTTTGAGGGATTTCACTAGGGCATATGCTTGCTTTTCCAATATGTTGTACTTTAATTCTGCATCACGGAGCACCTGACTGAAAAAGGCAATAGGCTGCTCATACCCCTCCACATTTTTCTGCAATAAAACTCCTGCTATTGTATGAGGTGATGCAAAAGAAAAAATCATGAAGGGTTTATCATAATCTGGTCCAGCCAGCACAGGGGCTTCTGCAAAAGCATTCTTTATCCTGGTAAATGCCTCCCGTGATTCTTGTGACCACTTTACTTCATTATTCCTCTTGAGCATGTCTGTTATATGCCTAACTATCTCAACATAGTTAGGAATAAACCTCCTTAGGAAATTAATACACCCAAGGAATACCTGCACCTCTTTCTTATTTATGGGGAAAGAAATACCATTTATAACCTCTACCCTCTTATGATCTATCTTCACCCCATCTTTAGTCACAATGTGTCCCAAAAGTTTGCCTTCTTCTAATGCAAATAAAGACTTTTGAGGATTAAGGGAAAGACCATACCTTCTGCATTTCTCAAAATTTCTACGCAGATGCTCAATGTGCTTAGTATCATTTTTTGAAAATACAGTGATATCATCAAGGTAGACTACCAGAAATTTATCCTGCTCCCCAAAAAAAGCAATGTCCATCGCCCTCTGAAAAGTGGCCCCTGCATTAATCAATCCAAAATGCATCCTGACATACATAAATGTACCCCATGGTGTGGTGAAAGCAGTCTTCTTTTGATCTTCTAGAAGTACAGCCACCTGGTTATAACTAGAGAATCCATCCATCATTGACATCCTAGAGGCTCCAACCACTTTCTGCAGGATGTAATCCATCTTGGGTAGTGGATAATTATCCTTTAAGGATGCTCTGTTTAAATTTCTAAAATCCACACACAGCCTTATTTCTCCATTCTTCTTTCGTACAGGGACAAGGTTTGCCACCCATTCAGAGTACCTCAGTGGTACAATTATTTTGGCTTTTAGCAGCTTCTTGATTTCCTTCTCAATAGAAGGTAGCAGCAGGGGATTTATTTGTCTGAGCTTCTGCTTATGGGGCTTTGCATCTGTCTTCAGTGGAATTTTGTGCTGCATAATATTGATATCAAAAGTTTTCAAGTCCTGATAGGACCATGCAAACACATCTCTGTAAGACTGAAATAATTTCTGATATAACCTTTTATATTCTTCTGGGATCTTTTTGGACAATTTTACAATTTTGGGGTCAGCCTCAGTACCCAAATTCAGGTCTTCTACCTGATTGTCTTCTACCACTTTGCTCGGCTGCAGTGGGACGTCATTCTTGTCAAATAATCTTTCTAGAGGCACCAGCCCTCTAGGTATAATGTTTCCCTTTAACTGCAACACCTTGTTACCTGCCACTTTCTCCTCCCAATTTCTTTCTGAAGTATCTTCAGGCTCAACCTCTTCTTCAGCATCAATCTCCATATTGGAGAATTCTCCCACTGTTTCCAGGAATATCTTGATATGTTCTTCGTCTTCAAATACCTGGCAATGTTTGATGTTAACTGGGATTGATGGTCGATAACGCACCTCAACTTCGTATCTTAAAAGAGGGTTTTGAGGTGGTCGAAATGTACTAGCAGCTACCGCAAGGGAATCAACCATCCTATTCTGTTCTCTGGGCATGAACTAGATATTAAATGCCAAGAAGAAATTTTCCACCATGTCCCAAACTTCATTCCTATAAGCCCTTAGCCTAGGATGTTTGGTCTAACATTGATTCCTGACTTGTCTAACCACCAGTTCTGAATCTCCCAGAACCTTTAAGCTTTGTATATTCATGTTCCTGGCTGTCTACATTCCTAACAGGAGTGCTTCATATTCAGCCACATTGTTGGTGGCTTCATATTCTAGTTTGAAAGACAATGGTACCCATCTGCCTGAAGGAGAAATCAATAGTATTCCTGCTCCATTACCTTCTCTTGAATTTTCTCCATCAAAATGAAGTGTCCAGATTCCTGTTTCATTTCTCTCTTAGGGTCGTTCAGCCTTGATCTGGCAAAAGGATGGTTCATGAGCATAATCTTGATCTTCCTCTAGCATCAAGCATGAAAAATATCCTTCCTTACTGTAGACTGGTGAATTTACAGAATTGTCAGCCTTAGTCACCATCTTGACAAATCTAGTCTCCCTGTACAATATCCTCTCTTGGCCACCAAAAATTGGGATAGTGGCATATGTTAAATCCATCTTGAGTGATCCACCAATTTTTGTTCCCCAAGACCTTGAAAGCAACATACCAAAACGAGCTGGGATGTCAGCCACCACGATGTCCATTACTACACTTTTTGCTGGGATTTGAGCCAAATTGACCACCAAATCCTTGATCATCCCCAAGCATTTAACTCTTTTGGAATCAAATGAATAGAGGTCTTTGTATGGACGGGTGATTTGTAATCCTAGTTGTTCCATGACTGACAGAGGCATAAGATTATGGGAAGCCCCAGAATCTAGCATATAGTTATGTAATAGTAGGCCATGAATTACTAGAGACACATAGAAGGGAGGAGTAGAGGGATCTACCTCCTCGACATGTGGGCCAAAAACTACCATGGGTCTTTCTTCTTGGAGGTTGAGACTGTCTGGGATGATTGGTGTTTCTGGAGGGAGCATAAATGAGGTGACTTGAGATTGATATGCTGGTTGTTTCAACAGTTCAGTCAAGGGGACCGGGATTTTGACCTTTTCGAGTTCCTTTTGTAGACTGAAAACTGGGGGGGATTTATCTATTACAACCTCTTTTGACTCTTTATTTTTAGCTGGGGGTTTGACTTCCTTTGACACAGACTCGGTATTAGGAGGAATGACTACTTTTGGAGTGGAAGGAATTTGATCATTAGACTGCAAAGGTTTGTTTAGAGGGCCCTTACCTTTGTCTGCGACTTTCTGCATTGTAGACTCCTTCTGAGCAGGTGCTTCCTTCTGGGGTAGCTCTTCTTCTTGCTCTTGGGTACGAGTCCTCTTCCTAGAAGATTTGAGATCATATCTTCTATTGAAATGTGCTTGCATGAAATCATCAAATTGTTTACAATAATGATCAAATTTTGCTTCATCTGTGTCTCTAGTATTTTCTTCTTCTTGCAATGAGCACCCAGCTCCATCATTCCCTTGCAAAGGGCATTCTTCTCCATCACTATTTGAAAAGGCAAGATTTTCATCCTCCAGTCCATAGGCAATATCTTCAGTAGAATCATCTATTGGCCCTTCCAGGTACAATGGGTGTGGTACCTGATCCTGTTGCTCCTTTGTTTCCCTTGGCAATATTTGCAGGGGTGGTTTCCTATACTGAGGATTGAAACCTCTATTTGGAGCATTTTGGAAATTCCTGAAAGCTGAATTCTTGGCCTCCAATTCAAGCTTACCCAGCTTATTAGTAAGGTTGCTGATCTTTTTGTTCATTTCTTCGATTATGCTAGTACTGGAGTCTCTGTCTTGGCTAGAAGTAGACACCTCTTCTTTGCCCCTTCTTCTAGCATCTTGTTCAGATTTTACTTTTGATTTACCAGTGGAGGCAAAGTTTGCTTCCAACTCTAGTGCATCTTCCTGAGCATCATCCAGAGTATCAGGCTTTCTTTCTCTGAGAGAGAAACCAAATTCTGAATCAAAGGCTGCTACAAAAACAACTTTAGTAGCAGTTTGATGGGGTTTCATATCAGCAGGGAGACTCAGATACAATTTATTAAATCTCTTGATAAATTCTGACACTCCTTCATTGTGTCTTTTCTTTAGTGTATTGAACTTAATGAGACAATTTCCATGATCTTTCTTCTCTCCCCATTTCCTGAGAAAAGTGTCTTCCATGTTATCCCAAGTGGTAATAGAACGGCCAGCCAATGTCTTAAACCATTTTCGAGCTTCACCATCTAGAGATTGCACAAACAGTCTTAAGACCACATCTAAATGTTCAACATTAAAGTTCTCTGCAAAGGAGCAGAAAATGTCAAGATGTTTTTGAGCATCAATCTCGTTTTCCCCATTGAATCTGGGCAAGATGTTCAGATAATCCTGGGGCATATCATTCAACACTTGGGGTAATGCCAGGGGAGCATATTTATTCATCAAGAAGGCCGGAACATTGGCCATTGGAGGAGGTGGAGGTAGTGCAATAGTTTGATGAGTAATAGGAGGAGGAGGAGGTGGAAGTGGAGTATGAATAATAATAGGAATATACTCAACTGCAGCTTGAGGGGTTGAGGGGAACAAAGGTCTGTTAACAGCAGATACTTTGGTTACTTCCTTGACCTCTTCAACCTCAGGAGTAGGATGAAGACTGTCTTTATTTCTGATACCCTCTCGGGGTGGACTATCCGAATAATAATAATCAGTATCTCCCATAGCGGATTCAAGATTTTCTACTTGGATTTCTTGAGAGGAAGAGGATGGATAATCTTCCTGAGAGAACTCGGGAATCTCAGAATGGACTGATTTTCTTTCCCTCCAATTTCTTCTATGTATGATCTTTTCAGGGTCAGACACTGAAGGTGTCTTTGGCTTAGATGTATCTGACCTCAGGTGTGGCTTACGAGGAGCCAGGAATGCAAATAGATTTATCAAATAAACAAACGTGGAGTCGCCAAGGTGAGGGATCTACAACTCTCAACTCTCCATACTCACCTACTTGAAGAGTGAATTAGATTTCGTCGAGGCCCAGGGATTTTAATTTTCTCAACTTCGATCCCCGGCAACGGCGCCAGAAAGATGTTGTCGCTCCTAGAGACAGCCTAGAGTTGTGATAGACCAGTGCCTAGGACATCTTAGCATAGCAAGGAGCGTATAATATGATGTATGAAGTTGTTAACTTCAACTCACATGCTATCTCCTGTAAACAGGGAAATAAACTAGGATGGGACCAAGACCCTCAGAAACTGACACAGAGAAAGGGATACTGCAGAGGCAAGGTGTAAAACTCTAATACAAAGCATCAAACAATTCAGAGACAGTTTACTGCAAAGCGGGCCGATTCAAGTAATATGTCACAGATATCAATTATCAGAAGGTGTATGTAATGAAAGAAATGTTGAGAAGATATTAGTCAAAATTGAGCTGATACCCAGATATACAATACCACCATGCATGGGCTTACCAATCTAAGAATCCATACATGATAATAGAATTTTAAAAGCACCCTCCCAAAGCAACTAATATAGCAGAAATACGGTTTAGATGAGTAATGGAATAGAATATCATCATGAGCCATATTTAAAGCGCTTTACTGATCCGAGCATGGGCATCAACTAGGACGAATCCATACCAGAAATCAGTGAGCCACTCGCATTCCAAAACATGATACAGGAAGCATGGATGAAATAAAATGATCTATTAAAATAACACATAAGAGAAAGTCACGTGACCGTGAAATACCAAAGACCATAATCCTCTTTAACAGATAGAACTCCTCCTCACTGAGACCCTATGGGCTCTGAGCCATCATACAAGAGCTTTACAAAATGTTTACAAAAAGCCTTTCACTGCATAGTTTTCTGATAAAATCTGGAACCCCCAATAATCTGTTCTTAGGGCCATTTATAGAGGAAGAAGAACCCTAATAAAAGTAGGTGAAAAACATTTAATTTGCCTCGTTAAGACAAAATGGCGGAAACATTCGTGCCCATACTGCTGAATGACTATGTTGTGTTGTATGTACTCTGCCTCCGGCTTTTTGAAATAAATGCGCTGGGTGAAAATATCCTCAGGGACACGGCGTAGAAGTGAAATCACATAAACATTATGTCCTTTCCTGAAAGGAAATTCTGCTGAAATAAAACCTGGAGGGTATGGTTTTTTGTGCATTGTACCCTCTGTGCGATCCGGGATATCTTTGATCTGGTACCTTTATCTTCTAGACCATGGATTAGGTCTTAGAATCTTTAATGTTGGACGCTGAAATCCTCGATCTTTCACTGATACTCTTTGCTGCGACATTAATGTCTCCATCTACAAAAATCTGTGCTTTGAATGGCTCTGGGGAGTTTGACAGATTTTAATCCTGGCTTCTTTAATGAAAGTCGTGCCGTAACAGCTTCCCGGATTTTCCCTCATAAATTTTGCCTCTAAAAGATGGTCCTTTGGTGCGTTCTCAACTTCTGAAATGGAGGCTATGAATGATGGCAATTTTATGTCGTTGTGATCCTGCAAAACCCACAAACTTGGTTATGAAAACTTTGCATTGGGAGAATGGCTATGGAGGGCGGAATAATGATAGTGCGGCAGTGGAGGTTGACCCGTGGAATGACTTATGAACCTTAGGGGAATACATATGAAACATAAGACTTCAATGAAAAATATGAAGATTCGGGCTGCAAAGGAAATACAAAGGAAATGCATGAAATATAATGGAAGTGCGTATCAGGTGGGACCCATATGGAATCGCAAATCGCAATTAGAGACGGGAGTGGGGACTAATCGCAATTGCAATAGGGAAACGCGATGCGATCAATCGGAGGGGAGTTGTGATCGAGCGGATTGGGGGTCGAACATGCGATGTGATCAATCGCATCGCAAATGTTTGCGATGGACCGATCGGGAGGCTACACATGAATGTTGCGATTGCGATGGTGTGATTAGTGCCTTAAGGGTCAGCGCTCGGTTTCAGGCTAAGGGCATATGTGGGGAAGTGGTTGGGGCTTGCGGTAAAGGGGCTAGGCCTTATATATGTTCGAATATGGGTTTTGTGGCCTTTTTTAATGTAATTTGAGGGCAGGAAAATGCAACGATAGGCAGAAAACAGATTACTTAGGCTATCAAAAGAATTTTGAAGGGTTAAAATGGAATGGCCTGTAAAAAAATCAATAGGGGTTTGACATGATCAACAGGACCTATTTCGATAGTAAGGTATCATGAGATAAAACCTTCAATAATCCTCTTCCACACTCCAATAAACTCATTAGTGGAGTACACCTAAACTTTACACTAGGGTATTATGAATTGTGGGGCTCAGGAGCCCACCTTGACCCCCTAGCAAATTTCTTATTAAACACATTGGAGGAGGTGGGCCTAGTGAATATTGAACCCCCATAACTTCAGCCTACATGGAGAAAAAATAGGGAAATGGAAACTAGAATTGGAAAGTGACTAAATTTATTCCTTATCTCGAACTCTTTCCTAGTGATCTTTCATATGGCTAACTCGATCACAGTGTTGGAATTTTACAATTTGTTGTTGCTGCTTTGGAAGAGGAGCAGGATCTGGAACAACTGAAGGTGAATTGTCATGAAGAAATCCGACACTCTGAAATTTGAAGGGCTTGGAGTAGTCCGGAATATGAAAGGACAACTCCTTGTCATATCCAAGACCTGTTATGTGCTTTTTATGGACAAGCTCTTCCCAAGGTATGATGATGGGCTTGGGAAGTGAAGTGCGAGCTTTTGCATCTACATACAAATTTGCTTTTGAACTAGGCATTGAATGTGAATCGACTGCAACATTATTTACTTGTTGCTTATGGGAGTCTCTTTCAATGTTTTGAACAGAAACAAGTTCAGAATGATGACTCCTCTGTTGTAATTCTTCTTGCTGGAATTGAGATTCAAGCTGCAAAAACCTTATCTTGTCTTGTGCATTTTGCAAGTAGAATTGAATGTGGGTGAGAGAAACTTTACTGATTTTGAATGTATCATAATTACTAGACAATATCAGAGTGTTGAGGAATTCTAATACCTCAATAATTCTGGGCATTTTCTACAATTTTACAACTACAACTTACAACACAGTTTTGTAGCTTAAAATAACTCATCGAAATCCTTAAATTGCAAGTTAGCAAAAAACATTTCTTTGAATAATGGATTTGAAACCTCCATGGATCTCTTGTCCTTCAGAGTGTGCTAAATAATACAAGTCAATGGATCGACTCTAGCTACGAAAAGGTACAATTCTTCATCCTCTAATCAACAAGAATCAGATAAATACTCCAAAATGACAAGAAGAGTGAGAAATAATAATGATACTCATTTGACAAGGTGCCAAATAGATTAGCTCCCGTCCTAATTTGGTAAAGGATGACGATTCAAATAATTTTTCATATTTATGCGCATTCTAGAATTTTCACCCATTAAAATATATAACACATAGCCTCCTTCAAAAAAAAAATTTAATCAGGTTTGCAATAAAATATTGAGTCACAGATTGAAGATTCAATTGACTGCAAAAAATTTTGTTACTCGCTTGCTTCAAAGACTCAACGTATACAAGAGGAGCGCAGAACCTTGGGAGACTGCGGTGATTTATTGACTTCTAGCTGCAATGTGGATTGGTACGCGAGCCTTATATCTGTACCATGTTATCTGACTCACTTGAAATCTTCCACAAATGCCCAAATCAGTTTCTATTGCAACTATTCAATCTCAAATATGCCAATGTGCCTGAGATAAGTGAGATTCAACCCTTAAACACCCAAAACCTTCACATTTCCAGTCAAGCCACAGTGATAAGATGAAAAACGTGAATGACCCAACATGCTTTATGTTGTTTTATGTTAGATCCAGTGCAATTCCAGCGCCATTAACCAATATATGTGGTTTTTTTTGTCAAATTTCAAGCAATATTTTACCTGCTTGTTGAACTCCTATTTGATTATCTAGAAAAAACCATGGAGCGTGGTGTGTGGGATAGGATTCTGCCAAAATGGGAGGAGGGATGAATGGCACCAAGTAGCGGAGGGTCGGTGGCAAGGAGCCACTAGAGGAGCATGCAAGTATGAAGGAACTCAACCTTGCATAAATGAGGGACAGGTGTAGGTTAGATGTGAGGGCAGTGAGAGAGGTAGGAGATGAAGTGGCGGGAGATGGAGCGGGCGGGGAGTAGAGAGCAAGGTAGGAGGATTGCGAGGAGGGGAGGTGGGATTCGGGCAAGGAGGAGCGTAGAGCTGAGCTGGTGGAGGGAGAAAGCAACGCGCAGTGAGAAGATGATTACATGAAGGGGGAGGCAGAGCGGGAGAAGACCACAGGCCGATAGGCCGACTGCTAGCGGAGTGGAGGTGAGCATATTACAGTGGGCACGTTGGTGTTGGAGGGAGGCCAACAAGTGGAGGAGCGTGTTGCAGTGCTGAGAGGTGTTGCAATGCCGAGAGGAATGGAGGGGAGGGCATAAGAGCACGAGGTGAGCTAAACGACCGAGGAGGTAGACACAGTGGCAAGGAGAAAGGCCAAGGAGTTGGCAGCGTGTCGGAGGCTCAACGCAGTGGGAGAAAGGCGGAGCTGCTAGGAGGCGCGTTGAGCGACCGTACTGAGGACTGCATATGGAGGGGAGCTTGGAGCTACGAGCAGCATGAGGGAGGAGAGCGTTGTATGGAGGAGCGCTGTTGACTGTGGATTCAAGGGACCGTGAATGAGTACCGAGGGTTCGAGGCCCGATGGTAATGTGTCGAGTAAATGCTACACAGAAAAATTAAACGCTAAACAATCAGTGCACCATATACCGCTCCCTTTAATCACACTCACATGAACTTTTCAACGCTGGAAACAATTACACCTTCAGTCTTGACTCCAACGCTCCAAAATTTGCAGAGTTTCCATGAACCCGAAATTGATGACTGTTAGGCAGAAACAGAGGCAGAAATCAAGAGGTGCGTCAGTGACTGTACGGGAGTGATTTAATTCACTGTATAAATTTCAGGGACGCAGAGATGGAGGCAGAGCAGCATATGTATTATGCAGCAGATTGGGCGCTGGGGAGCAAAGAATCTGATCAGCGCTATTACAAAGTGCAGGGTTATGCCAGAATATGGCAAGATTGAAACAACCATCTACTATATGAGTAAAGAGCAGAGAATTGAATTCATAAATGATTAGGCATTTTGTCAGGCCAACACACAGTGGTCAGTCCTCCACATGGTACAGTTGGTGCAGTGGAGCGTTATAGAATATTTGAATAGCAGAAATGCCAAACATAGAAATAAAGTAGCTCATATGTTGGGAGATGGTAGAGGTTGCAGTAATGCCATAATTATATGAAATAGAATATGGAAGGAATATGGCAGAAAATTGGATGGCCAGAATGATAGGACTTAAATGGCCAGAAATAACAGTGCTCAAATTGGAGTAGGGCCAGCAATCGCCCGCTCTGATACCATGATAAACACACGCATGGTGAATGAGAAAGGAAACACACAAGGAGAAAGATAAGCGTGAGTTATTTTACTATTAACCATAGATGTACATTTATATTACATTGGTGTGACTCTTGGATTCAACATTCCAGGGTCACTTGGACTCCTTTGTGACTGTTCGGCTTCCACACCTACCCATAGAGGATTAGGTGTCCAACAAACATATTTGAGATATCGTCAATGGAGGGAGATTTAGACCATTGTCTTATCATTATAGAAATGTACCTCTCTCTTCCAAAGTCATCTCATCCCTTCAAATTAAATCCTCACAGGTTCGAACACCCTCCCTTCAAGTAAATGATTAAGGAAGTTTGGACGCTCCTCATCACAAGAGACCTATCATCTCTTGCTATCCAATTCTGGGAAAATAAAAAATGCTCAAAAGTGTCCATTATATCATGGTTGAAGAAGAAAAGAGAAATAGATTCAAAATCACTTAAGAAAATGGAAGCCAAGACCAGAGAAATCCTCTTTAAGGATATGGATGCCCCCCCTTCAAACTCCATTCATGAATATCTCAAGTATTTGGAAAACAAGCATAGGAAAATCCTTCTGGATAGAGAGAAGCAGTGGAGGATGAAGAGACAGGTGCTTTGGCTATAATACGAAGATAACAACACAAAATAATTTCACCATCATGAAATCATCCAAAGCCAATAAATATCGTTTGGAACATCACATGGAGGATCACTCACATGCTACCACTTTTTCAGATTTTCCAAAGGAGGATTCTAGATATTTCAAAACTATTTTCAAAGAAAACAAATGGGCTATAGTTTATTATTATGAAGGTTGCTTGATTTTTCACTTGTTTCTTAAATCAAGAAGAGAATGATCAACTTATGGCAAAAGTTACAAAAGAAGAGCTAGAAGTAACGATTCATAGTTTCTGGAAAGGAAAGAGTCTTAGCCTTGATGGGATTTCGATTGAATTTTATCTATAATTCCTTGAGTTTATCAGTGAAGACCTAATAGAGATGATTGAATATCCAAGGACATCATTCTAGATAGTTGTTACCTTTAACTCAACTTTCAAATCCCTTGTTCCAAAATTCAACTATCCTTCTTCCTTTAACCAATTAAGGCCAATATCCCTCTGCAAATTTATCTACAAAATCATCTCCAAGATAATTGTTGTGATTTTCAAGGAAATCCTATGTGAGAACACCTCATAAGAACAATTTGGTTTCTTAAGAGGGCTCCAAATTCATGAGGACATTGGACTAGCCCAAGAAGGCGTTCATTATACTCAGTCGGGACATCAAAAAATGATGGTGCACAAGGTGAACCTTTGTAAATATTTTGACAGTGTAAGTTGGATATATATTAGACACTTGCCTATCCACTTAGGATTCTACCACTACTTTGTAACCTGGGATTTTGAACTGTATCAATAACACTTCATTTGTTATTTTGATAAATGGTGCAACCTTGCCTTTTTTTATTTGCAGAGCATGACATTCACTAGGGGTGCCCCCTCTTTCCGTTATTCTTTATATTAATAGAAAAGGGCCTTAGCAGACTCATAAAATATGCAAAAATCAAGAATTTATTTAAAGGATAACCATGAGACAAATTGTTATCTCATACATTTACTCTTCGTGGATGATATGTTGATTTTCTATCAGGGGAACTTAAGACACATAGAATGTTAAAAAAAAATCTTACACAATTTATCCATGGCTATGAAAATGGTCATTAACAGATCCAAATCCTTAAAGTATCGATGGGGTTCATCTAAGGACAAACACAGAGAAATAGAAAAATTATTAACACTTTAGATAGATAAAATCGGGGGTGACCTAAAATATCTGAGTTTTTTTTTCAATCCCAATAACTATCATAAGGCTAAATTGTTCTAACTTTAAGCAAATATTGAGAAACATATCAATATTTGGTGCAATAGATGGTTTTCTCAAGCAGGCAAATTGGCCCTTGTTAAATCAACAATAGAAACAATTCATGTTTATTGGGCTTCCTTAGCTTAGGTTTCAAGAGGGATCCAGAATAAAATTGGATAGATCTCCATTATATTCTTATGGGCACGAAAGAAGGAGAAACACCACTTTGTCATAACTTCATGGAAAATTATTGCAGTCCCAAAGGATCGAGGAGGGTTGGGACTAAAAAATATCCCTTGGTATGTAATAGTGTTAGCATCAAAATGTATTTGGATATTAATCCAAGGAGATGGTTTATGGGCCAAGGTGATTCATCAAAGATATATCAGCCCCTCTCCAATTATAGGTTGGATTAGATCTTTAATAAAATTAGCCAATAAAACTTTTATTATATGAAAAGATATTATCCAAGCTTTTTCCCTAATGGGACAAGGGTTAAGATGGAGGATTAGAGATGAAGTTTCCAAGTCCTCATTGGAAATGACCCCTAGATTGGAAGCTTACAAAATCATATTTTTCCTGAATCATTGATAAAAAAACTTAATATAGTGGGTTTCATTATATCAATCAAATATCCATAAGAGACTATCTACTAGGCCCTCGAATGTAGGCCTTCCTAGTGGAACTTTTGCTAGAAGGGGTCATATTGAAGCTTGGGAGAACTATACAAGAGCTCTCAAACAATCCCTTGTCTCCTTAATGAATCATTTGGACCAACCGATCTAGGCTCCAAATCAATTAGGGGAATATGTGTCAAAACCAAGATGCCTTTGGTTGTCACTTGATAATCTAAAACTTGCTTCTCCATGGCAGGGGGAAAGGCTATAGAAATAAAGGTTTCCCCAAAAATAAAAACAAAAACTTTCATGTGGTTTATCCTCTGCAACAAAGCTTCGACTTAGGATAACCTACATAAGCGTTATTTTCATGAGCCTACTAAATGTGTGTTATGTTACCAATTTTTTGAATCACTGGGACACTTATTTATCAATTGTTCATTTATCCAACCTCTTTCGAACACAATATGTATTCTAGAGGACATATCATATGTATGGGAGGGGTCATATATTGGCGAGGCTCTAAAATACTTGTACTCAAATAATCATAAATCTTGGCATACAACTCTTCCCATATCAGTTGCTTAGGGAGTATGGTCGGAAAGAATCATACCCTACTTGAAAATGTTGGGACACCTACTCTCAAAGTTGCAATCCAAATTTTGGTGATTATGAAGTATCATAATCCACGTCACACTCCTCAGCCACAAATTACCTACAACAACGCTTCAATCCAAATTTACACTCATTGAGAGTTTTTTTACATAGTAACTCAAGTTTCTCCCTTTAGTGGGGTTGTGGGAGGTCTTCTTTTTCTCTCACACTCACATTGTATCTCCTTCCCTGCTAGCATAGGAACAACCTGTAACCCACTCCTCCCAAATTTACCCACTTTCACCGGTTTTCCCGGGGTAAACATGAGCTGAGGGTCACTATGATAAGGCTCAACCTCCTATATGACCTTAAGGAAATGGAGTCGGAAACTCAAGACCTTTCTGAATTCCCTTAGGTGTTGCAGGACCTCCATGAGCAACCCAACCCCTCCAGGTGTCCAACCCCTTATATAACTATCATTTTCAATTTCTTAGAGCCTCAACCACTCCCTTTCCAAGGCATGCAAGTGACTGTAAGTCTGTAGTTGCTCGCATAGGTCCGCCTGCCAGTGACTATGTACTTTTCCAATTAGTTCTATGTCAGCAAACTCGAATTCTAAGCCACTTTTTCAAGGTTAGGACTTATGCCTCTACCCAAAACTTAGTGAAACTTCCATAAATGATGAATGACATAGGAATAAAGCTTATAAACCAAAACTTGAACCAAGACTTGACCTGAGCCTTCCCAACCGGGACTGAAATTTTGTCAAACACATGGTAAACATGCCACCTACAGGTCATGAGTGCATATCTGAGACACAGGGATATGAAAATTATCTGAGGTTAAACAAGAAGGACGAATCCCTTCTCACAACAAATGTCATAACACCAATTAGGTCATGCATTCATTATTCATTCAACTACAAGTAGAAACATGACGAGAGGCATGACTAATATTTGTCATAAAATCATGCTTATAACCAACATATAACCAGATAAATACCAATGATAGAAAAACCATTGAAGCCACAAAACAACAAGTACATTTACTCATCAAAAACAAGAGAAACTTAGCTCTTATTAAAGATATGCAAAAGCCAACCAAGTTAGGGACTTCCATGTACCACCCAACCATAGATTGGGTTGAACCAGATCTCTCTTTCAACCAATCACCCTAGTGTCATATTCCAAGCATGAATGTGGGATCTCATGGGATAAACCAATCAAAAAACAACCAAGGGAATCCATAAGTTAAACCACCTCCACCCTCATCGTACCATGATCTCACCTAAATCGGTCCTGAGATCACAAAACCAAACCAAGCTTGGATGCCTCAGAATTCCTTAACCATCCCTTGAGGAATTTCCTGTCTTCACCCACTTGTTGAAGGCTTCCCAGAGAAAATCATCTCCACCCCAAACCCATGGTATTTTCCTGAGACCACCTCACCTGGATCCAAAACCTTCCGGCAATTCGAAGCTAAACCAAGAATGAATCCCATCACACCATGTCTATCTGGAAATGGCAAGGAAAGGATAAAATCATTTTCAAAACCTGACAAAATCCATGCCACTGACAACAAATAAACCAAATATACACATGCATATACCATGCATTCCAACACCAACTAGGAAATCATACATGCAACCTATTACCCACAAGTATTCCCACTAAAGTTGCTTGATCCAACCTTTCCCTACTTGATCCTTGCTTTCCTTGTCCTTCCTTTGCTTTGCTTTCCTTTCCCTTGTTTGTTTGCTTTATTTCTCCTCTTGGTGCTCTTCTCCTCTCCGAAACCAATTCCAAAACTGAACTAACAAAAGGCCGTGAACTAATCCTCAGAATCCTTTTTATCATCGATGCCTCTATTTTCTTCAATTTCCTCTATTTTCCTTCATTTTCCTCCTCACATGCAACCTGTGACCTTTCACCTTCCTTTTCTCCTAAGTTCCTTTATTTTCATAAATAAAATGCCAAAATTATTTTTTCCTTCTCAAATCCTTTGTCATTGCCTTTGCCAATTTCCCTTTAGCCATAATAAACAACAATTGATGCCCACTAGGATATTTTTCCCAACATTCAGTTTGGAGTACATGTCCCATGACCTTGGTCTTATTTTTCCTTTATTAACGTTATCACATGAACTTTTAACCCGGGCCTATTACAGACCCCTCCCCCTTAGGGGAACATCGTCCTCGATGTTCAATGACACCTATAACCAACAAAACTGTTGAAAACCAAAACATAATGCCCATGGAGATTTAAAACCACTCATTGCAGTATTTACAATGACCATTGTTGAAAACATGACAATCATATAATTTATTGGAGCTTTATAACACAAATCATTACTGTATTTATAGCCACATATACTCATGCACATTTTCTTCAACTAACAAATAACCATGTTGTTCATGGATATTTATAAATCCATCTCAATACAATATTCACAATAACATACACACATATACATATGCACATTTTATTTAACCAGGAAATAAAAGGATACGATGCCTACATCTGTAACAAGGGAGTCCATAGGCTCACACATCCACCCTCAAAGTAATGTTGGGATTCACCTTCTTCTGAGGAAGCCAAAACCCACTGCCAAATTCATCCAACACTACAATCCTTGCACTACCTGTCCTCTCAGTGAGTAGTTACTGACTCATTGTTCCAAGGCACACTCCTAATGTGAATTTGATTCCATCTGGAAATGCTAATGACCAAAACAAATCCATCCCTCGACCTTCCCTTCTCTGCTACACAGTCCCTTGGGAAATCCAGTAACCCCCCTTCCATGCAGTCACTCACCCTTCAAGTTCCTCGACATCCCCATTCCCGGGCGATCCATCCCTTGGCAATGCTTCCTAGCATCAAAAGGTCAAACAACCAAGGCATATACCTGCCTCAAAACCATCATACCAGACGTAGAATGCTCATGGAAATCAATGGAAACTATTGGGTACTAGTGCCCCACAATGTCCCTGCTCATGAAGTGCTTTACCGACATAGCGTTGCATGTTCCAATTCCTTTTACCACTGCTAATTCTTGCAGTCATTTTCAACCACCCCAAATCGGAAATTTTCATGCTTTCTTGTACCAAGCACATAATTTCCATTAGATTCAAAATAAATTGAAATAAATTCACATCACATCTCATCGATGGCCTGCCAATGAGGTACACTTGCAATTATGCTCAGTTCCCATCACTAGAAAATCAAATTAGCTATTGATCAAATGATCATGCATAAAAATATCACATCTAGTTAGCTCAAAACGCAACCATCATAAATAAAAATCATAGATCACATGTAGTCATTGTAAATCAGAATAATAGATCACATGCATAGTTAAAAACTGAAGTAAAATATTGATACTCATCTTTCCATGATTACTTGGTTTTGCCTTTGTTCTTTATCCTTTTCGTACACACACTGAATCAGTTGCCAAACCCAGTAAGCACCTAGTGCCTTCTCTTCAAGCAACAAGGGAATCCAAAGACTAAACCACCTCCTCCCTCAATATCAACAACAAGGGTATACTGAAACTAAACCGCCTCAAGCCTTAATAGAAACAATGGTATCCCAAGACTAAACCACCTCAAGCCTCAATATCAACAACAAGGGCATCTAGAGACTAAACCGCCTCAACCCTTAATACAAAGACAAGGGCCCAGACAATCCCATACTTTCCTGTCCCGTCACATTGTACAACATATAGACATACACAATGTACAATGCAATACATGTACCTACACTTGTGTAGAACACCACACATACACCTACACCCGGTGTATATATATATATATACATTGGGTGTAGGTGTATGTGTGGTGTTGTACACAAGTGTAGGTACATGTATTGCGTTATATATATATACACAATGTACAACGCAATACATGTACCTACATTTGTGTACAACACCACACATACACCTACACCCGGTGTACAACACTATATATATATATATATATATATATATATATATATACCGTACAATACCAAAAATACGCATGTTGCGACACAACGACTACACAATACCTGTAACACAATATCATATATACACAACACAACATGTACGACATGTACACAATGCCACCTGCACAACGTGTACACAACACCAATTGTACACAGCACCACTTGCACAACGTTGATACAACACCACCTGCACAATGTGTACACAACACCACACGCACACAACGCCACATGTACAATACATACACAATACCACCTGCGCAATGTGTACACAACGCCACATGTACAACACATACACAACACCACATGCACACAACACCACATATACAACATCTACACAACACCATATGTGCATAACACCACATATACAACACATACACAACACCACATGTACATAGAACCACTATACAACATGTACACAACACCATATGTACGTAACACTGCATATACAACACGTACACAATACCATATATGCAACATGCACGCAACACTATATATACACAATACCGCATATGCAACAGGCACTAAACAATATATATGCAACATGCACTCAACACCATAGGTACATCATGTACAACAAATACACAACAGTAGTACCACACATCCAAAGACCACATTGTCTCTACTAAGCAACCTTGCTTCTAGTGACTTTCCATTATTCATGCTTGTTCCAACACACCGCAAATCAAACTTCTTTCATTCGTTGATGTATCCCTTAGCATTACCTGTCATAGAGTAAACATAGACATAGTATAAACACATAGTATCAAATCATATCCACATGATACTGACCTCATAAATCTTCCAGGGTTACTCTTCCACTTGATTCCTCATAAGACCAGGAACCTCTTCATGCCAACCACTTGCATAAGCAATCATTCCTCGACAAGAATGCTCCTTGACGACCCTGTCAAACAACGACATACTTATATATATAATTGTGTTGCGATCATGGTTATGCTAATGTATAATCATGAACATTATCATAATCATGATCACAACACAATTACACACACACACACACACACACATTAGCATAATCATGATCGCAACACAATTACCATATATCACAAGGTTAAGATAACTCCCTTTATCCGTGCCCAACATGCACAACATTGAGAACAAAATTTCCCAACTTATCTAAGGCATTTTTTACCTTGATCCCATTTACTTTACCTTTCCTACTACCTTTCTCATGATAGTTTTTCCATCGTCCATTTATCCCAATGGACCCAATCAATCGAACCGATTGTCATACTCTTGCCTTTAGTTGCCTTACTCATGCATCGAGCTTCATCCAAGTCTCATATTACCTGTTGGGTTTCATTAAGCTCCCCCCAAGCTCTATTAACTTTCCTCCTTCTCCAACTAACTCCCAAGACCCTCAAAATATAAAAGGCAAGAACAAGAAGAAAACCATGAAAAAAAATATCAATACAACACAACAAATGAAGTGGCATGGCCATGCTCCAGACATAAACGAAACTGCAAATCAAGCACAAACAAATCACAAAATACCGAAAGCACAAAACTAGCAACAGACACCATGACTCAATCCCTAAGGCTTCCCAGTGCTTCCCAAGGGAAGCTCAATCCGAGCCTTCTTCAAGACTCCATGGTAGTCTCTTTGCCATGCAATCCCCTGCATCATGCTACCATTATCACTTATCTGTCAGTGTGCAAATAAACATAACAATATACCAATTACCTTACCTTAATGTGCCAAGCACACTGCCTTTTAACTAAACACATACATATATCCTCTCTCAAGAGACTCCAACTCCTTGATGAATCATGCCATAAATGAAAACCGACTGTTATACCTGTGAAATACAAGCAAGGAATATACCACATATCTACATAATGTCAAACAAAATCAAGGTTAATAAGACTTCCTGTATTCATGCAAGGCACTCATTCATTTGGAATTGTGGTTTCCAAACATAGCCAAAGGAATTCCTACCCAATTCCTTTATTTTACCCTTTACCTTGCTGCAATTGAGTCTTATTACATATTGTTACACCACACATTTGCTAGTTACATAGATAAATCAACTATTACCTTTTCATGCTAATACCAAGCACATTATACTACAACTGTTCACACACGTCAGTCACAAATTCCAAAGATCAAGAGATCATATCTATTAATTTGAAATTGACCTTTACCAATACTAACAACAATATCACAATCAAGAAGCAACTCATAGTCATAAGTCATAATACTACAACTAGCACCCACTTACACTCAAGTGCATATCAGTTGTCTCAACACATAATGTGTCAGTACAACCGTCTTAAACAAGATCATTCCTTCATGCAATCTTATAAACACGTACTCATATCATGCACTTAATCAAACATTCAAACAACCTGTAAACATGCCATGTTAAATAAACCAAATAGATGACACAATCAAACTCACACCTAAATGTATCCCAGGGGAGACTATCACATATGTACATTCAGTTTGAATTAGTATGACACAATATCACAATTATATCGACTCATACTTGTATAGCACAACCATAACCATTTGTACATGCTAATCCAGATTAAAATGATACATATAACATCAAGGACTTAACATAATAACCACAATCATCATGTGCATGACCATAATGCATATAATAACAAGTTACTACCATACATGACTACCTAACGTATGTGCATAAGACCACATTGATCAACCAACATCTATCATGCATATAACCATAACAACAATAGAATGACAGACATGTACATAACCATAATGCTTATAACAATAATTAACCAACACACCTGCATGCCTAACATACAAACTTGTATGACGATCCACTCTTACTCTGAAGTCTAGTGCTGCAACCTCTCTTTGATGATCTGCATCTCCTACTCTATCTCATCTAACACATCAGCATCGTAACATACCAATGGCATCATAATGACATAACCTTCATACCATAACCTCGTGCATGACAACCTTAACCATGACAATGCATGCATAATAACATGCATCTAGCCCATCCAGTCCAAGTGTTTGAACCATGCTCTAATACACTTTTGTGGTATCAGATATCACCCAAAGAGAATGGAAACCAGACACCACCCAATGAGAATGAAACTCACTCTGATACCACCCTATAACTCATTCCTCCCAAATTTACCCACTTTCACCAGTTTGACCAGGGTAAACATGAGCTGAAGGTCACTATGATAAAACTCAACCTCCTATATGACCTTAAGGAAATGGAGTCGGCAACTTATGACCTTACTGACTTCCCTCAGGTGTTACAAGACCTCTAGGAGAAACCCAACCCCTGCAGGTGTCCAACCCCTGAGATAACTCTCATTTTCATTGTCTTAGAGCCTCAACCGCTCCCTTACAAAGGCATACAAGCGACTGTAAGCCTCCAGTTGCTCCAATAGGCCTACCTGCCAGTGACTGTGGACTTTTCCAGTCATTTCAATGCCAGTGACCCTGAATTCTGAGCCACTTTTTTAGGGCTAGGACTCATGCCTTTGCCCATAACTCAGTGAAACTTCTAGAAATGGTGAATGAAATAGAAACAAAGCTTATAAACCAAAACTTGAACCAGGACTTAACTTGACCCTTCCCAACCGGGACTGACATTCTGTCAAACACATGGTAAACATGCCACCTATAGGTCATGAATGCATATACGAGACATAGGCATCTGAAACTTATATGAGGTTAAACAAGATCGACTAATGCCTTCTCACAACAATTTCCATAACACCAATTAGGTAATGCATTCATTATTCATTCAATTACAAGTAGAAACCTGATGAGAGCCATGACTAATATCCGTCATAAAACCATGCTTATAACCAACATATAACCAGATAAATACCAATGATAGAACAACCATTAAAGCCACAAAGCGACAAGTAAATTTACTCGTCAAAAGCAAGAGAAACTTAGCTTTTATTAAACACATGCAAAAGCCAACCAAGTTAGGGACTTCCACGTAACACCCGACCATAGATTGGGTTGAACCAAATCTTTCATTCAGGAAATCACCCCCGTGCCATATTCCAATTATGAATGTGGGATCTCACGGGATAAACCAATAAAAAAACAACCAAGGGAATCCAAAGGTTAAACCACCTCCACCCTTACCATACCGTGTGTTAGCACTGCAATTTTTCAAATATTTTCAAAGTCTGGTCATCATTCTCCAAGGAATCAATCTGCCTTTTCAGTTCGGTTGTAAGATGAAAGTGTCATTGTCAAAGTATAATGGTGGGGAAATTTCATTTATACCTTCATTCATTTCAATTTCCCTCTTTTACCTTTCATTTTTCAAAAAAACCAAAAGTCCAGTGTTTATTTCTTTCGAAACCCATTTTAAACTATTAAAATCCATTTTTAGAGTTAAAAAGCAGCTCTACCCGCACCATAGCAAACCTTTGTAACGTCATATATTATATGACATAACTTACTGCACTTAATCATTGTGCACCCCTTACCCTTTCATCGTAATTGTCTTATTGCAGTTTAAACTTTCATTCATGTTACACTTGTCGTCTCCTACAAAACCCTCGATTGCGATATTAAAATGAGACCTTTCCCTACCACATCAACTATTGTCTCATCGCACATCGCAATTCACAAGTCTTAACCTTTAACTCCCATTCCTCACAATAACAAAACTCCCAATTTGTGATTTGCGGTATTAAATGGGCCCCACCGTCTATCATGCCACGTCACCTCCATTCTCATTGCACTTCGCACTTCGCGAGTTTTAACACTTAACTCTTGTATCTCATAACAAAACCTTTGATTCACGATTTACAATATTGTCTAGGCTCCACCTTCCATTTTCATCGCACATCGCGCTTCACAAGTTTTAACACTTACCTCCTGTGTCTCACAATAAAACTCCCGATTTGCGATTTGCGGTATTAAATGGGCCCCATCTATGTCCTGCCATGTCACCCTCCATTCATCGCACACCACACTTCGCAAGTTTTAACACTTACCTTCCGTTCTTCATAACAAAATTCACGATTTGCGGTATTGTCTAGGCCCCACCTTCCTTGCCACGCCACCTTCCATTCTCATTGCACATCGCATTTCGCGAGTTTTAACATTTAACTCCCGTTCCTCGTAACAAAACTTCCGATTTTCGATTTGCGATCGGTCCAACCTCCTTGCCATGTCATCACCCCCATCGCAAATCGCGTTCCCTCCCGCTTGTGTCTTATGTTTAAATGTTCCGACCCCGATTTGCAATTGCGATATATGTATAAAGGGTTTTTCTCCTCTTGCTCATCTAATAATCTCTCCTACTAATAAAATGAAACTCTGTTATCCCTTTTAATCTGCCTCCATCCCTATCATGACAAACAAGAAACCAAAGGAAAGGAACAACGATAGAATCTCTCTGAAACATATTTCACCATTACTCTCAGCACTAGCACATTTCTGCGAGGTACCAGGAAGCATTCAAGAAATAGCCACACGTCACTTTCACTGTTGGTTACACTTTTTGTGGAGTTGGTTGCACCAGAACAAAGGAGGAGTCTTCCTATAGGCTGCCACATCATATAACCACTTCGAATTGTTAGCCTTGATGATGTTTTTTTAATCATGTCATAACACTCTGTATTAAAGTTTTTGGATAAGCCTCATCTCTTGCATGAGACGGTAATAACTTTTAGGAACAGATTTACTCCTTTTGTGGGGATGATAGTTTTATATTTTTGTATATATGCGACAAACTGCTATGAAGTAAGGGTTCGTGGTTTTAGAATCTTAACTCATATGATCAATACTATTTTTAGTGAATGAAATAGACATAAAATTCTGAGGACTTATTACCATCTGGTGTGTGTATTGTCAATTTCCACCTGTGTTTCCATATCTTATTATCTTCAGTTGCAGTTTGCAATTCCTCATGTTGTTATGATTTTTTATCAGTCTCTTGACATGTTCATGTGTTTTATCAATTTTTATTAGTATCACATAGTGAGCCTTATTGGTAAAATATATATAATAACAGTGGAAAGAGCATCACTCATGACAATTATCTTTTATAATATTTCAATGAGAATATTGTAAGACTAGAAATAGCTTTCTCTTAATGAAATATTGTGAAATTGCTACTTGTGTTAATTTCTACCAAATTCAGTAGATTTCTACTTTGCAGACCTACTATTTCTTCTCTCATTTTACATTTTCTTCTCCTCATAGGCTACAAAATCACTCTTTGCTACCACACCATGATTGAATACCCTCATTAATAGAACTGTGGATTTGACTGAAATCTCTTTTGAGTGAATGAGAGTTTAAACCGCCTACCAATCTCGTAAAAAAAATCATTAAATTGCCTTAGAGTTTGGGATGTGTCTGTTCTGGCGCTTGATGCAGTCCAAGTGTTGATTCCAGCGCCAACACCATGAACTCACCTAAATCAGTCCCGAGATCACAAAACCAAACCAATTTTTGATGCCTCGTGATTCCTTCACTATCCCTTAAGGACTTTTCTTGTCTCCATCCACTCGTTGAGGGTTCTCCACCCCCAACCCTTGGGATTTTCCTGATACCACCTCACCCTAATACAAAACCTTTTGACAATCCAAAGCTAAACCAAGAATGAATTCCATCACAACATGGCTATCTGGAAATGGCAAGGCAAGGCTAAAACCATTGTCAAAACAAGGAAAAATCCATTCCACTTACAACAAATAAACCAAATATACACATGCATGCCAAAACCAACTAGGAAATCAGGTATGCAACGTGTTACCTGCAAGTATTCCTGCTAAAGCTGCTTGATCCAACCTTTCGTTGCTTGATCCTCGCTTTCCTTGTCCTTCCTTTCTTTTCATTTCCTTTCCTTTGCTTGCTTGCTTGCTTTCTCCTATTGGTGTTCTTCTCCTCTCTGAAACCAATTCCAAAACTGAACTGACAAAATATTGTGAACTGATCCTCAAAATCCTTTTTATCATTGATGCCTATATTTTATTCAATTTCCTCTATTTCCTTCATTTTCATCCTCACATGCAACTTGTGACCTTTCACCTTCCTTTTCTCCTAATTTCATTTATTTTCATAAATAAAATGGCAAAAGTACCTTTTTGCCTTCTCAAAACCTTTGTCATTGCCTTTACCAATTTCCCCTTAACCGTAAAAAACAACAAGTGATGCCCATTAGGATATTTTTCCCAACATTTAGCTTGGAATATGTGTCCCATGACCTTGGTATTATTTTGCCTTTGCTAACTTTATTACATGAACTTTTAACCCAAGGTTGTTACACAACCATAAATATTTGACAGATTCAATGGCTTTAAAACTATTGCTACAACTTGCTCAAGAATGTGAAGTATCCCACCTTCATGTTTAAGGTGACTCTATGCTTGTCATTAACTAGGTGAAAGGAAATTAAAGTCACTAATAATTATCAATTACAACATCTCTTTCAAAATATAAAGCAAAAACTCACTTCTTTTTCTAATATTTATTTCGATCATGTATATAGGATCATGAATCCGGAAGCAAATCGATTTTCAAATATTGGTTTGGACTTAGATATAGGCATATGGAAAACCACAAGAAATCATGAAGGCCGATAAATATAATATATTCATGACCCTTGGCTCTAACTAGAACGCTATTTTATTTTTACTCGGATTTTGGTATATGGTAATACTAGTGGTATAGATGCAGTATAAAATGCTTTTTTTAGGCTAATATTGAAACAAAAATATGTAATTTTGATAGTATTTTGGTCTTTTTTTTTATTGGTTCAAACGTAGTTCAAAGATCACATAATATATTTGTGGTACCTTTATGGGAGGATGTTAACAAGATCAATTATAGCCAGTTAGAATTAATCGAGCATATATGGTTGTAATTTTATTTTCTTAATAAAATTGTAGGATTATTTTCGGAGAAAATATGTTATTTTCTCCTTATAAATGTACCATATGAACCCACTCTTATAAATATAAAATATTTCATATTTTTTTCTTCTTCATTGCTATACATATGTTTAATACTTTGTATTTTCTTCATAGCTTTTTCATATAAAAACATGAATATATTTAAATGTTTAATACTTTCTTCTTCTTCTTTCTTTATGGCTTTCTCATAGAGAAAGCATTATATACATACATACATTGGTAAATTACTACATGGATGAAAAGGAAGGAGGAGTCAAACTTTAAAAATTGAGGTTCTAGGGGGTTATAGGTAAAATGGATTGTTTAATAAAACCATGAATAAGGCCTTAAAATTCCTATACAAAAATCCACTACAAAAAATAGACCCTAAAATATATGTACATAATAATCTCACTTTCATGCAACTCATCTTAATATTTATACATCCAATTCCTTAGGACATTGTATTTGTAGACAATGAAAGAGTTAAGTAATTGCCCATGATGGTTTGTTACAGTGAAAGCGGGGTTTGTGTGTCGCCTTCACTAGGGTATAAGTCTCTCTAATCACATGCTCATGCTTGGATGTGTCAGTGCTTATGCAAAAACTCATGGAGCTAAGTGCAAGTCTTTATTAACTTTTGCATAATAAGTAACCCCCACTCATAATTTCTTGATCAAAGAGTGACTTTTGTTATGTAACAAGATGTATCCACCAATTGAAAATAGAAAAATTAAAGCAATGATCACTTCTACATGTTAATAAAAAACATTTATTGTAAAAAAAAGGAAGAAGAAATAAGTTCAATTTTATTCAATCTCTTCAAACATTGAATCTAAATCAAATTTGAGCAATGGAATGGCTTCCTTCAAAATATATCCACCAAAACAAATAATTTGAGATGATCATGCCATGGAAACAATAATTTAAGAAAAAAATACACCTACATCTATCAAAAACTTTGGATATATGTTCTGACCCAAGGGCTACTTAGAGATTGCTATATAGTATAGCATAACAGTAGCAAAATGTTCCCCTATCGTTACAAATCTTTTATCTCATCTTTCACAACTTAAATTCACATTGAAAAAGCAAACCTATCACAAACATGTATATAATAAAGCATTATAAACTTGCAAACGTGTACTGTGCATCAAATATAGGGATATAATATGAATTTTAAAAGTAACATTATAATGTTACGTAACAAGGGCTATTATGGTAGTAGATGCCCTTGCCAACTTTGGAAGCATTTCTTTGATTGTAGATATATGTTTAAATAGATATATAAATATCCACATGGATAGGCATAGATAGATATGCACATTTTGATATATGTACCTGCTAGACCCGATGCAGTAAATTGATCCTTCTCGGGGTGCTTCGATTTAGGGGCTAATTCCAAGAATATTTGTTGTTGTGAGTCTCTTGCCTTTACTGTTGAAGGTGGAGGCTTTGATTTTGGGCTTAAGACATTGGATTCAACATTACACTTTGTGTCTTCATTTGAGTAATCAAGAAGGCAATCTATTAGAATGCCTCCATAGTTGCACCCATGAACCCTTGGAAAATATGAAAAACACAAATCTCAAAGATGAGAATAAACATAACACAAGAGTAATTGAGATGAGCCATTTCAAAACCACTCCTAGAATCAAACATTAAAAAAAAAACCATCGCACAAAGGATACACACGACGAGAAAATATACAACCTACAAAGAGCTTAGATGGCATCTCCATGTATTGGAAATATATATTTGATTTTCGGATTCCATCATAGTAGTCAACTAATATGGGAGCATTTCCATCTCAGGATGCCAACTGCGTCATTTCCTAACTTCATTACAAATTTATGTGTCACGTTTTCTCTGTACCATGCTCTTCCGTTGTTGTGTTCTTTTAGTGATGCTTCTGTCTTCTCTCCTTTTAAAATCTCCTCTGCATTGTGATATTTTTGAATATAGTAACAAGTTCAATAAATTCTATAGTGGATGAAGTGTTTGTGGAATGATATGACCATATTCTTGTTGCATAACCTTTATTGTGACTTACCATAGTTTGAAATATCAAGTGTAATAACATTCCAGAAGATTATTTTTTTGAGAATTTCAACAAATATGTTTTGGATAAGGAACAAAATCTTTCCTAAGATCAATTATCATCATCACCTCATCTTTATTGCCTTTGTATTCTATTTTCTACCATGAGAAGGCCTTTGACAATGGAAGGCATAGGCCCAACCTCTTAATGAGTGAAAACATAAAACCTTGGAATAAAAAAGTCAATAGAACACTACTTCGTGGGATTCAATGTTAGAATTGAAAGTATGACAAACATTTGTGTAACACCCCTCCTTATCCACCCCAATAAGGAGAGGTGGTTAATATGAAAATTCGATTCCCAATGTACATTCTTGAGAATGGGATCTAAAAGTTTTGTTTTGATCTCATCAAGATTCTCTTAGAAGTCCATAGGGTTGTAAATTGGACGCACAAGGAATGTTATATATATATATATATATATATATATATATATATATATATATATAGTAAGAATATTATTGCAAATACTCCTACTAAATAAACATAACACATTAATGACTTTTTTAAAGGCTTCACAACCACAATGCCCCACATGATCAAATTCTTACAGATTAACAAAAATGCAATGACATATTTATGCTAATAGAATTCAACTTTAGTAGTTAATATTATGAATCATAAAAATGTGATAATACACAAAATAATCTATCTAATAATAAGAAATATGTCCAAGAATTATTCATGTGTCCAAATCCTTGAGTACAGGAATTTATATATGCAATTTCAAACATACTGGGTGAATTTTAGACATACTAGATACTATTGACTACCACACATAACTACATATATTTTAAAATTATCTGCACAGTACATTCCACACGGACATGAATGCCAATATTTATAAGCATGGAAATCTCAAATATGAGTTTTCAGAAACTGACTTCCTCTACAAATAACATTGCGTAGAAATTGCCAGTATAACTCAAATACTAGAGATCATTACTCTACCCAATGCATCTCATAGACAACTAAATATAGTTCATCAACAAAAAATATCTATTACCACCCAACTATAAAGTGATGGGACAAAATTAACACATAAAGAAGTGCAACATAGTTCTAGCCACATTGTAATTAAAAATCCTTTTCCTTGCAACAAGCAGTTGCAACTCTTATTATACTCCATGTATTCCAATGGCACAACCAATAAAATCCACAAATGTCACAATGAAAGAGCTGAACCTAAATACTCTATCCAAATATTAACAACTTCAAGAGTTTTGATACAAAATAGAGTGAAGAGATGCAAACAACAATGCATATCCCTGCCCAACGTTGATGCAAATTTTGCTAACAAGATGGGGTAAAAGACAAACAAGTTCCTAAATTGAATAGTGTAGCTTTTAGTTGGAATTCATTAAGTATAAGCACATAATATTTATCTACAATTATATGTTCTTATCTCCTTGTGTTTTCATAGGAATGTGACCTCATGAGCTACACTACATTGGTGAGTGATGGTATCCATTGGGTGTAATTGGCCATATATGATACTAACTACATAGTTGTATGCACTGATCCTATAGATAACATTCGGGCCTTTAGGTCACTCTCAATGATCCAGATTTATGAAGGAACTAAATGAAATGCATATTCAAACCCAAACACAGATATACAACGAAATAAAACTTCAATTAATAAATAACAAATGTTGAAAATTGTTTACATACATAAGAGAAAAAAACTAGCTCGGGTGATGGTAGCTTATCTATGAGAAGATATGTGACAGCTACATGCCTTCTCAACTGTGTTACAATGAGGCTCAAAGGTTTCTCAATGGAAAAACCTAAACATTTAAAAACCTAACCCTAAGAGATGAAGCACCAAAAGTTTGTGGGCCCCGTTGGGATTAGTTGGAACAAAAAAATTTCTGGTCATAATTTGGGCATATGATCTCTATTTGGAATGCACAATATCTTGTTAGAAAGATATATAAGAGGACAACAATTTTTGTCGACAATCCCTTGCCCCGTGGGCTATGGGCTTGGTGTGCTTCCCAAAAAAATGCCATTTACGGCCTCAAAACGACTCTGGAAGTTTAGGACCTAAAAACCATCAAAAATATAAAGTTGTGTTAGAAATAAATAAACTAAAAGGAAACAATGTTGGGGGTCCAAGTGGAATAGGTGGGTGGCCACCAATATCCACCTGGATCACTCATCCTATATTATAATTTTATGACTAAATTTGCCTCTATGGCAATTAAGTACTCTCCAATAATTTATGTAAGAACTCTTTCTTATATTGGCTTTCCAATATAAACGACCTCATGGACGTTAATACCAACACAAGAGCTTGAAAAAATCAATCGAAGCTTCCATAATATAATTTCACACTCATTTCCTCAAGTAACCCACCACCTGTATAGGGATCAACTTATCCAGATTCTGCCAATCTAAGAATAGATTATCCCAAGTCAGTTACACACCACACACACACACACATGTATGTGTGTTTTAAGAATCTACGCAAGGATCTTGGGCGCCCGACTAGATTCCTATTATCGAGCTTATATATATACATATTTATATGCCTGTAGATTATTTCACATGCTTAATCCCCCATTGAATTGATCATATGACATAAGCCAATTTCGGTGCAACCCATATACAATTTTTACATTGTCCACTCCACGTTCATTTGGTAACATCTGGGAATGCCCCTCTTCTTACCACTACCATGAACTAGTATGTGATCCTCATTGTAACTATAAAACACATTAGAAATACCAACATATGCACATGTATGCTTCAATTGCTTATAAATCTCAAGACCATGTACCAAATCATTTATCCATCTAACAATGTCAATAGACACAACCACACACACACACACACATTTATGCATTACATGCATTTAAGAACAAAAAATACCTAAGCAAGCTTATAAAACATTTTCGATATATGACAACATTACACTTATTACAGTGAAATCATATTCACAATATTATAGGCACCTTATCTTGCATGGTATATATTCTTGGAATTTACACTATTTTCAAGCTTTTAATATCATAAAGGTTTATAGATTAATAAATAGTCTCAATGTTCGTGCTCAGGCTAAGAATTGGGGATTTGGGCCACTCCACAGGTCTTACATCAAACCAATTATGGAGGGAATGATAATCCCATCCATAGATATAGGAAAACCTCATATGCTTGGTGGTATTTACACTACATGACCAACATCCACATGTATATATGTTAGATGCATAAGAGCACAAATTTTTCCCTATGTGAATCTAAAGCGATGTTAGTCATTACAGGCTTATATACCACATGGTGGTTATGCCCCTAATACCAGTATTATAAAATACTCTTTATCACACAGTAGTTGTGCACTTATTGACAAGACTAATTTATACATATATTTTACATGCACTCAAGCATAACAAGCCATGAATGAGCTCGATTGTAATGTCTACTACATCTCATCAACACAATTATTTTCAGTGTTTTCGTGTTCACAACTTTATAAGAATCATACTGGACTTGCATTGCAGATTAACCCAGTATTTGGACTAATTATGAACTTATACTACATCCATATGGATCACATAAGGACAAACATCACAGGAATCACATCAACGAGGATCACACAAGGTTTGACATCACAGGAATCACATTCTTAACATCTAAAATGCATTTACCATTACTCAAAGAAAAAGCAGGACATCAATAAAACATGTTCATTCAGAAAATCATGCCCCACATGTTTAAATGACATCTAATTAGCACAACAAGCATAAATGAAGATTGCAATTGCACCTATCAAACATGATAACCACTGATCTTATGATGAAGGCCTGGCAACTGAGTTTGGGACTACAACTCTTTGCCCAACCATAGATTAGGATGCAATGTGACCCTTCTTACAACCCAATCACCCCTAACCCAGATTAAAATCTTGGGGAGGAGTGATTCTAATGGATTGTTCAATACTTCTAATTGAATTAGGGAATCTAGAGGTTGCTCCACTTCCACCCTTTAATCAACACCCTTAGTATCTCCACCCTAAATTGGGAATCCAAAACCTACTAAGAAAAACGAGGCATCATGCCTTCAGTGACTCCACCTTAACCCGAGAATCTAGAGCTCACTGAAGTAATTGTTCAACCTGCAACCAAACAAAGAAGGTTCTAAGGCACTTCCATGACCAGGAATCCAAAGGAGCAAGGCCTCCACCCAAACTAGGGAATCCATATAACCACTTCCCTTCACCCGAGGAATCCATATAGCCACTTCCCTTCAGTTGAAAATATCCACAACCAAAATGTGTCTTCTCTGCCTCTTGCTTGATGGAAGCACTAACAATGTCAACTGATAAGGAAAAATAAGACTCTTCAATCAGTTTGTTCACGATGGGGTATAAAATTCCAGATGCCATCAAATAGATGAACACTTTCATTAATGGAGGTACTTGGTTTTTCTTGTTAATTACTTAACTGGATTTTAAGGACACGAAGGTTTAATTTTTTAATGTTATTCCAAGGGATTTGAAGTTTGAATAGTATTTGAGTCGAAAAATTTAATTGTGTTTGACCATCTACAATTTAGTGCACATTTCTTCCCACCATTATTTAGGAATGAAAGTGTGTGCAGATTTGGGATTGAGTTCTAATAGTTATTTGCATCATTACCTCTGAAGATAAATTCATTCCAAATAGAAAGGACAATTGTAACATATTAAATCCTATGTACTATACTAAGGGTATGTGGTATCATATTTTCTTCTTTCCAATTCAACTTGAAACCATGTTATGAGATCGCCATCACCTTCTACTTGTTGATAACTTTTGATATAAATTTTATTAAAATATGAGTCCAAATCACTAAGATATGATCATTTGAAGATTTTCAGCCTTAGTGCCAAGTTAGTGCTACAAAATAACTACCTCGTGGTAGATGACATGGCACCGTAATTCACATGTCACACCATGTGGGGTGTTAAGTCAACACCAAGGCCCTTCAACCCCACGATGTCATTGTCTAGCTCCAATTAATCCATTTTACTTTTACTTGAATGAGTGAGAATGAATATTTATATTTCACCTTGTTTAAATAATAACGTTCAAATAAACTCACATGTGGGAAAAATCCACATGTCAATGAGATCACCCCACACTTTTTGTTTACTTACAATGAAGTGGCACCCTAAACTTTCTATCAATCCCTAATGAGGTTAACCTCAAAATTTTTGCCCAAAGCCAATGAGGTAGCAACCTCAACCCTTCACTGATTACTTATGAAGTTAGGTAGCACCCTAAACTTTTTACTTCCCACGAGGCACCCACAATTTTTTTTTGGTCGATGGAGTCAACTCTTGGTGACCCTAATGAGCTCATTTTGTGAAATTTGATGGGTTACCCACCCAAAACACTTCATAGTCGATGTAGTCAAACTCATGTTGATATAGGATGAGTTCATGAGTTAAATTTGACATTTTTACCTAGTAAAACCTCACAAGTTCTTTGGATATTTGATAGGGTAGCTACTTCACATATGGAAAATTCATGAATATAAGTGACCATATTCATATAAACATTCCCACATGGAAAATTCATGAATATAAGTGACCACATTCATATAAACATTCTCACATACTTAATGCATTATGTTAGAAAAAAATTATATATTACAGAGCAATGCAACACATAAAATATGTGGAAAACACAAACGCACAAAACACATAAAACCAGAGAGACACAGATATACGTGGTTCACCCAATTTGGGCTACGTCCACCCCGAACAACCAGTCCTTCCTTTCTATTATCTAGCAAAATGAAGAGACACAACCTACAACAGACCCGCTGTAATATCCTCTGTTCTCTCTCATAGTCTCCCTATCTGTTTCTTGCTCTGAGAATACACATACCATACATAGTCGCAATAAAATACCCTCATACAAAACGAGGGGTTGCCTTCTAGGGAAAAAAACCCTAAATTAAACATAACTTCTACTGTCATATCATTCGCCTAATGAACGACCCAGATTGACTAGAAATTACAATACTTTTACAAGGCAATTTTACATCTGTTTTTAGCTTCAGGGCTGATGCCCCCGAAACCCCCCGCCAGGGGGGGGGGCTCATAAAGTCCCCCCCCTTCACTCCTTAGGCAGCGTTTAATTACAACAGTTTTTCCGCCCCATTAATAACCGGGGTCTAACATTGTGATACAAAATAAAGAAGATAATCAAGCTCCACACCCAACACATTCAAAGAAATTTCACTTGTGACATTGATTATTGCTAGAATTCACTACTCACTTAAATAAAATGTGGTTATTACCAACATTTAACAACCCTAAAAATTTATGCAGACATTGCTTCGTACACATAAGAACTTATATAGTTGAAGTTCCAAATTCAATTCCTAGGAAAAAGGAAACTTCACATTTTTTATACTTACTAACCATGAGTATTTATGCATTCCTTAACACAAATATATAGAGGGGTGAAATGTAAATGTGTAGACTTACCAACAAGTATTTGTGCCTAAATAGGACATTTCCCAAAATCTCTTGTAACTCAAACTAATATATATTCATGTTGAAATATACGAAACTTAAACATAACTTTAGATCTTTGCATGAATATGTATATCTATGCCATAATCATATAGCCATATTTTTTTCCATATTTATTTAAAAAGTCGTTAGATAATAAACAGATGAACACAAAAAAAAATTAGATGTAATCTCAAGCTTGAAAGCAAGTTGGGAAGGAACCTACATAACTTTAGTTCTTTGCATGAATATGTATATCTATGTGATAATCATATAACCATATTTTTTCCAAATTTATTTAAAGAGTAATTAAATAATAAACAAATGAACACTGGAAAACACTTCGATGTAATTCTTGAAAGCAAGTTGGGAAGGAGCCTTTTCCACCCAAACATAGGCTCAACTGCACATCACCCCTTAGTTAGACCATGATACCACAAGGGGAAGACTAATATATGAATGCTAAATGGGCTAGGTGTAGGAACCCCTCCTTCAAACATATGATAATGTTGAGGATTTCTATCCTAATTGAGTCTATGCCTTTGCAATCTCCATGTATCTCTAGGCTTGGTTATCAAATTTAATAAGGGAATCCCTTCACTACTCTATGATCTCTTCGTGATTTCCCACCTCTTGCTTGACTTGCTCAAGCAACTCATATCAAATCACAACCCACTCCGCCCATATAGAGTCCATAGCTATTTTACAAGTGTTTGATAGGAAGAATTCATTTGTAGATAGTCCAAAACACACCAACATCATTCCAATCCACCATTGTCACCTTTTTTTTTTTTTTTTTTTTTTTTCTCTGGGCATATTTGGGCACTAAAAACATTGTTTAATCACCCAAAAATATTCAACGATCATTCCACCTGGGATTGGTAACATTCTACTTGCTCACGAATTTCACTGCTCAAGAACCCATGCATATTTACTCTTCGTGGGTGTCTCTTTCTATACGTGAATGAATAAAAAATTTCATGTCTCAAATGTCTCACAACGTCCTATTTATTTCATGGGTCTCTACCCCCTTTTAGATTTTTCCATGATCAATGTAGTCAATTGTTGTACAATCCTATATTTTCCTCAGTCTCCTAGGTAATCCATGGGTTAAATAGGTACCACCCCAACTTCCATGTGTATGAGGGTGACTGTTCCAACTACTAAGTTTTTCACAATCATTTAGTCTTGGGTAAGAGGTAAAATGTCTCATATTTATATTTGAATTGCATGGCAAGGCTTTGGCAACATAACTCCTACAATGCACAAATTGTTTTCTCACTCGTGGCATCATAGCTCATATCAATGCTCCTATGTTATCCTTTGGTGGTGTTGGCACATTTATTAATCAAGCATTTATATTGCATATACAATGTTTTTGGATTCATGTGGTTTATTTTTGTCGCAATAGTAACAGATACAATGCCATCAACATAATTAATAACAAATTTATTCAGGGGACGAGATAGGGATGCCACGATCCCCTCCCCCTTAAAGGAACATCATCCTTAATATTCACACCAACTCTTGACATCCTTTTATTGTCACAACACCATCCCAGGTGCTCTCTTTTACTGTATCAACATTCCTCAATGCTTCCCCAGTTGTGTCAGCAACATGGTCCTCTTCAATTTTTCTTCTACGTCATTATGTCGGCTTTGTCTGGACTCCTCCAAACCTTTGGGATTCCTTCAAATGCCTACAAAATTTATTAGTGAACATGCATATTTTAAACCTTTTTTCCTTGCATACGAATTTTCTCGAATTTCACAAATAATGTTAAGATATTTATTCAAACATAATATGTATCTATATGTTTTGTGGATTGACATTCATATGGTTGCGGCCAAGAAACTCAACTCACTATTTTTTCTTGAACATACCCAATGTGCTCATGACCCCAACTAACTTGTTATAAAATCAAGTCTCCCCTTCCTTGCAGTCACTCACCCTCTAGGCTTAGGCACCCCCTTCTTTGCTAAGCAAACCCTTAGGTGATCCTTAAGTCGCCAAGGCTTCCTTGCATAGGAAGAGTATGGAGTCTTACAACCAAGGCATCCCTTGGTTGCTCCATACCACACATTTTTAATTCCAAATGGTCATGGCATACCATAGGGTTATCATGTCCAAATTGTAGTATATTTTCCACACTTTCCATTTTAGCAACAATCAACTGTCATTTTTAGGAAACCTCATCATCTCATATGTATAAAGTACATACAATATCATGAGATGTTATCTTGATTTTTTCAATCAGAAATATTTTCAACTTTCATCATACAAATTCTATGTTTTGATCTGTTTTATTAAGGGACCATATTTCTCTTTATGAGATTTCCTATTTCTTAGTCCATTTGCTCTCATTGTAGTAGGTGTTAGTCTTAATTATGGTCTTATGTATCTACCATATCCAAGACTAATTTTCTTGCAATAAATTTTGACTATGTAATCAACCAAATGACGATTGATATTAAAAAAATTAAAAAATAATACCTTTATTGCAACAATATATGTACTACTTCCTTTTAGCTACACTATCATCCTTTCTGTTGCATATCAACATCATTTTTCATCTCTTTTGTGTTTCCCACTGCTTCAACAATGGTAAATGTCTTCACTACTTGGTTACTTCTAGACTTATAGCGTTCAATCTAGTATGTACATCAAAAAACCAAATGAACATATGTGTTATGAAAATTTTCATATACAACCATTAACCTTTCCATTGGAGATCTCAATTTCCACAAAGAAACATGTATTTCAACAAATAAAACTTTCATCCCAATACTTATATGTATGACTATCCAGGACTTCACAAAAGCTTCCACATGCAACGAGTTTAGCTCACTAATTGCATTAGACACATCTATTCACACTCATGACCCTAATGAACACACAACACAAGATTTTCATAGCTATTTCATTTAAATCTTCCCTTCTTTAAAGTTTAGGCAATCCCCTTCTATGTTACACAATCCTTAAGGCGGTCAACCCAACCAAGGCTTTCTCACATAAGAGGATCAAAGAGACTATTAGAGTCATATAGCCAAGGAATTCCTCAAGCCTATTCTAACATAGTTTACATGCCACTACTCAAGGAGTTTTGTAGCTAAGGCATCTCTCTAACTTGCTCAAACGTAATATACTTGTCATTGCTTGTAGCAATCAAGGCATGTCATAGGGTTGCAATGTCACTACAATGGTCTTGTTCCCTGGCCTCCTGTTACACAACCTTTATCTATCCTTTTGTTGATGATTTTTTTGTCATGCATGAAATAGAGCGATTATGAAACAACAAGCCTTTATTCAATTTGAATGTTTCAAATCTTCTTCATGTACGGCAAGGAAGGATGTTTTCTCTTTTTAACAAAGAGAAGAAGAAAAAATTCTACCAGAAAGAAAGAAATTGCTCATGTTCATATTCTCATTGGAGAGCCCTATGTGTTGGCTTCATAGTACTTCTTTTTTAATCATTATTTCCATTATTCATCACATTTATCTATTTTCCATTTCCCTAACTAATTATTATTTATTTACTTTTATTTGTTTACACAAACTATTTTCTAGTTTTTGCATCTCACCTTTACTGCAACTGCCCTCTCTCATATTTACCCAATTTCACCGGTCTTCCAAGGTAAACAAGAGATGAAGAGTTACTATGACATGACTCGACCTCCAAGCTCTAATTAAGGAAGTGGGGTCTACAACTGACCACAAAGTGAAAATTCATAACATCACAAGGGCTACTGTAACAACCCCAAGTTAAAACTTCATGTAATAAAGTTAATAAAGGAAAAATAATAACCACATTGGTCATGGGACACATGTTACAAGTTGAATGTTGGGAAAAACATAGTGATAGGGATCACTGGTATGTAATTAATGGCTATGGAAATTGGCAAAGGCAATGACAGAGGTTTTGGAAAGTCAAAGTGGCATTTATTGGCATTTATTTATGAAAATAATAGAAAATATGAGAAAAGGAAGGTGAAAGGTCACATGTTGCATGTGAGGAGGAAATTGAAGAAAATAGAGGCCTCATTAATAAAAAGGTTTATGAGGATCATTACACAACTTTGGTCAGTGTTGGATTTTTTATTTTTATTTTTATTTATTTATTTATTTATTATTATTATTATTATTTATTATTATTATTATTATTTTATTATTATTATTTTTTTTTTTCCAGTTCAGTTTTGGAGCTCTCATTCTTTTATCTCTCTCTCATACTCTTGGATACTTAGAGTTTTCTTGGAGCACTCTTCGAGGAATGTGGCATACTTGGGATTTGGAACAAGAAGGCAAAGGAAAAGTAGGAAATCGCAAGAGGACAACACGATCAACAACTACAACGAGTTTTCTTTGCAAGTACCAGGTTGCATATATGATTTTCTTGCTAGTATTGACATGCATGACACATGTATGTGGTTTCTTAGTTATTATCTATCATTGGCATGGAGCATTGCCTGTATTGACAATGGTTTTTCCTAGACTTTCCATTTCCTGGACAACCATGGTGTTGTGGGCTTTCCCTTTTGTTTTCTAATTGGTGCTCATGTTCCTTATGGTTGTGGGTTGAGTTACTAGTTCCTGGAATCCTTGGTTGGACAAACGCTCTAAAATCCTTGTAACAAATTGGGTTGAGTTACTAGTCCTAGAAGTCTTGGTTGGAAAAAAATTATGGAAGCCCTTGGTGGGTTGAGTTACTAGTCCTGGAAGCCCTGGTTGGAAAAATGCTCTGGAAGCCCAATAACAGCTATGGGTTGAGTTACTAGTCCTGGAAGCCCTGGTTGGAATAAACGCTCTGGAGCCCTAGACAACTTGGGCAGAGACCGATCTGGTGATGGTTTGTGATGTTCAACTGTGAGGTGGAATCACTGGTTGAGGGTTGATATGGTTTGGCCTCTGGAAGCCCTAGTTTGGTTTATTCCATGAGATCCCACATTCATGCTTGGAATATGGCACAAGGGTGATTGGTTGAAAGAAAGAGTAAGTTTATCCCAATATATGGTCGAGTGATACGTGGAAGTCCTAGAACTTGTTTCATTTTGCATATGTTAATAAGAGTTTTTTCCCTCTTGTATTTGATGGGTATATGTACTTGTTATTATGTGATCTTGATGGTTGTTTTATCATTGTTATTATGTTGGTTATATGCTAGTTATGAACATGGTTTATGACAGACTTGAGTTATGGATCTCATCATGTTTTTGTTAGTATATGAAATGTTAATGAATGAATGTCCTAATAAATAACATTTCAGCTATTGGGAGGAGATATTTGTCCTCTTTGACGATTCTCAGATAAGTATGAGATCCCTATGCTTAGATATTTTGTTATGACCTGTAGATTACATGTTTGCATATGTTTGATGAAACATCTGCCATGGCTAGGCCTTGTTAGATTAAGTCCTTGTTCAATTTTTGCATTAGAGCCCTTGCCATCTTGTTATTTATCCTTTCTGGAAGTTTCATGAAGTTCTGGGCAGTGGCCTGAGTCTTGGCCATGAAAAAGTGGCTAAGAATCTAGAGTTGTTGGCACATAACTTCTTGAAAAAGGATATAGTCACATGGATGCCTTGTTGTGCATGAAACTGGAGGGTTTTAGTTGCATGGAGGGATTGTCATTAGTGCGATTGGGGCTCCAGTCCAACAAAATAGTAAGTTGTCTCAGGGGTTGGCCACCTAGAAGGGTTGGTTGGCTCCTGAAGGTTATGTAACATCTGTGGAAGGTCAGATTGGTCTTGTCATGTCGGTTTCACTTCCTTAACTATACTTGGGAAGTTGAATCATATCATAGTAACTCTTCGTCACATGTTTACCTCGGTGGACCGATTATATTGGGTAAATGTGGGAGGAGGCGGTTAAAACTACATGACAGTCAGATGCCAAAAGACCACCCCAGGTGACCAAACCCTAAGTTGGGGCTCTTTTTCATTGACCTAGACTCCCAAACACATGCATGAAAAGGCCTAGGTGTGCTTACAGGCCTCCAACCACTTGCAGAACACTGCCTACGTGTGGTTGTGACCCAACTTTCCCAGTTCAAAGGGTGCATTCCTGAGATCTGAGCCACAATTCCAGGCCAGCCTCCAAACTGCTACCCATAACTGCCTGAGACTTTCTTGAATTGTAATAGACATGACAACAAATCTAACCATACAAACTTGAGTTGTAAACCTGACCTAGACATGTTAGCCACCTATAAATTTTGTCATACCCAATGGTGACTAATTTTGTCTATTAAGCCTTCAAGAGATAGTTTCCTTTGAAAAGTTATCATCTTTTAAAGTCTTGTGATGATAATTACCCTTTGAGTTAATCTTCACTGATGTTTCACTATTAATCCTAAATTACCTGCTGTTTACCAAAGAAAACTGCTTAAAAACTAACTTTTCCCATCATTTCAATTCTCCATTTTCACCCTTCTTCCCTTTCACAAATACTTCTATAAACCTTAATTTAACCTCCAAATCATCAAATCCCTCTTTTTAAACCTTATATCTCCCTCTGAATTGGTTTAAAATCCCTCCTTTCATCTATCAGAAGCTTCATTTTGGCTTAAAAAACACTATTTTTGGGCCTAAATCAGTCTTTTGCACTATGTAGGTCTTAAGCCCCCGAGGGCTTATGTCCTTTAAACCCTTCCTCCATGTGTCCTTAGCCCTACAATCGGGCGCTAAAAGGGCTTAAAAACCTTTCTTGATCCCTTACTTTCTTTCTATTTTTCTCTTTCCCGACATTTTGGTCCAAACAGATTTGGATCATTGATCTTTGCAGATCAATGGCCATCGAGCCCCATCCTTCCGCCCGATCACCTTCCCTTCCTTCTTCCCTTTTCAACATAAGTCGCCCCATCTTTGAATCCTAGCTGTTCATTCTTAAAATCTGACGATCAGGACGTAACGCGATGACCCAAACGCTCGTCCACTACGCGACAAAACAACTTGCGTCATCGTGGACCCCACATATATTTTTACCCCGCGGCTTGCCCTCCATCGTGTTTTGTCCGCGTCGTTCGATTTATCGTCGATCATCCGCCGGACCATAATCAATCTCGCGTAATTTTTGGCCTCCCTTCCCAGTGCGCGATATAAGTGGTTTTGAAAATCCAAGTGTCGAGTGTTGAGTGGAATTGCGTTTCAGAAGCAAATACCACCTACCCCCCCAAATGTTGCGCGAAAACCATTTCTAGTTTTCTGAAACCGCTTTTTCCAATTCGCGCCCTAATTCAAATTTAAAACCCCGTTTCACTTCTGCCAAGGGTTTCTTCCTCCTACCACTGCATTTGCCCATTTGCATAGCTCCAGACCATTCCCACGAACTTTCCTAAGCAATCAAACCAATACTTTGTAGGATTTTAAATTAACTTTGTGTGTTTTTATGCAGGTTTAACGAAGTTTAGGGTAAAACCCTCCCACAACCAGGTACAGTATCATAGGCCAAAAATGACAATCCTCGCGGCCTTTGATACCAATTAAATGTTTTAGAAGTGATATTGACATGTTTTAAGAAGGCTGATAAGTCATGATCATCGACTTTCTGAGCAAAAACTCCAATAAACCCTCTGCGCACCTGCAAACAGCAAAACACAGTCATCATCAATTAATGAAAGGGTATAAGTGTCAAAGATGAATATTATGGCTTAATCAAGCCTAAACACAGATTCGAAGATAAATCACTTTGTTTATGAAATAGAGAATTAGATCCAGAAGACCTCGAATGCCACATCACAAGGGCTAATTGAATCCCCAGCTATCAAAACTGCCACCTGTAACCTCTCTGCCTCAAAGGAATAACCAGAACAAATCTCAGTCCGAAACATGAAGGCTAAAGGCAGATGACAGTTATTATAGACAAAGGAAGATATTTTAAACTGTCAGTGAAGTTATTGTAAAGATAAAAAAAGTGCCTTAAAGTCAATCTTTTTACCCACTAAGCCTAAAAAGCAGAAACCGGGTTAATAAAAAAAAGTTAGAATTGAATGCTTTCTTGCCTTATGCCTTGCATGGTTTTCAAGGCTAGGAGTTGCATTTACTATAGAATTAATTACATTTCAACCCTAGGAACTCTTCCACCTCCTCATTTTCTTATAAAATCTCCTTGAGGAGCACATTATAAAGGGTTGGTTGGTCACTAGTTGTAATACTGAAACTCTTTGAAATAATACATAGTCTGTCTGAAGTTGAAGAAGAAATTGAAGTCTTGGAAGCTTGATGGTGTTGTGACATTCTTGTTCTTGAGAAGGCTATATCATTGAATCCCTGAGCCTAGTTGTTGGTGACGTATTCTAAACTGTCTGTTGTTTTTCCTATTTTCATTTTGTTCCATGAATTCTTACTACAGTAGGGTAAAAATTTTAGGCTAAGAAATGACTCCTGGAAGCACCTTAGACCTGTTTATCCTTCACTATTTTATGTTTTCTTCTGCTAAGGCATTTTAAAGTCTTTAATCATTCTCTTGAACCCTTATGCTTGTTTATTTCTCAAATAGTTCAAATAGTTGATTTCAGCATGATTTATGGTTTTCCCTGCTTGTCTGCTGCCACTTGAAAGCTGTTTTTGGAAGTCTCCCTTTGAAGTAGCATTGTTTATAGTTTGCCAAAGAGGTCTGTTTTGATCATGCCCTTTGTTCCTACTTGAATAGTTGTTTTAAAGGTGTTTATAGTTGTAATCATGGATGTTTAGGCGTTCCCTATTCTATGACTGCAGTTATCAGTGAATCTTTCATGTTTTCTATTTCCTTTAAAATAAAATCTTTGAGGAAATAGGATGTGCTCCGAAATCTTAGATTTCATTTCAAAATTTGTCTTGAAGTCATTATTTGCTTAAAGTGTGGTTTGTGAAATTCATGGTTAGCCCTATCTATCAAATGACTCTTTATGTTCAAGTTATGTTTTTAAGTTCCCTTTGTTGAGAATTCAAACTCTCTTTTCAAATCATTAATGTCCATCTCATTCACAAAACTAAAGGATCCTGTGGCCAAGTTAGATTTTCCCTTTGATATCCCATATCCATTGATGAGCTTGTCATAAACCTCTTATTGAATCCATTGCCCAATGAATCTGATACTTCTTCTTTCTGTCCATACTGTCTAGACCTTTCATGTTCTACTGTACCAATTCAACCAAACAAAAAATTAAACAAACACTTGCACTTAATAACTAGTTTAAAATCAATACTTAAAAGAAAACAAGACACATCTTTGCAAACAATTTGAGAGATCCCTCTCTGAGAATAGGAGGACTAGATCCTGGAACTCTAAAGATTGGTTCTGATGTTGCCTTGTCTTTTGGTTGGCCAATCTATCAAAACACAGGACCCCAACATAATGGTGATCACGGTGGGACCTATTGAGTTCATAGTTGCCTGAATACTTCTTAAAAACTCTTTAGGCCCTTAGCTTGAAAAAGAATACCTTAAGGATATCATCTTGTGGACTTATCCCACCGTTCACACCAACATAATGGCAATCACGGTGGGACCCTGAGTAAAATCCTTAAAACAAAACACTCACTGTCCAGTGCAGTATAAGTAGCTCTCTTCAAGCACTACCAAAGTAAATGGTGATCATGATAGGACTTATTTGAATAAGTGACAAACTAAGTAACCCTTAGGATTCTCATAGAGCCTTATCAAACCTTGAAGGAATTAGCTAGCAAGCCATAAGAGTAAACTCTGTTTGTTTTAAACACCTTAGCTAAGTGTTGAATCAGACATAGGACATTCTCATAACCACAGAAATATACAAAATCCAAAAAATATTTCAGATTGGCTTCATAATAAACATGGTGGTGGAACCATAAATCATTTACCTTCATAAAAATCTAAAAAGTTTCCACCTAGCGACTCCATTGGCCCCAGTAGACTTATTACTCATCTAGGTCTCCAGATCTCTTTAGGACTGTGTTAACCAGCCTTGAGGAAGTTTAGAAGTCTAGTCCCATACTAGAATAGACATTGTGAGAGGCAAAACTTTCAAAACAATTCCTAAAAAACTTTAGCCTCTCCCTTTTTGAAAAACCAGTCTGGCTTCACGTCGGATCAACACTAGATCTCATCCAGACCCTAATCCCCCTACAATAGTTGACAATCTAGAGAGAATTTTGTGGCAGACTTCTAAGTCTGGAAAATCAGCTGCTCATAGGAGCCTCTTAAGAACAAAATTTGTTCCTGAAAACCTTGCTGCCTTAGAGGATTTACACTTTGACTTACATCATACAAAGAACATCTTCAGAACTAGGTCTCAAAGTGATTTAAACCAAACTGATCTTGAAACTGCAGATTTGCAGCAGAGCTTTAGTAGAGAAGCCTCACCTTCTACTCCTCCTGATTCCCAGCTTCTTCACCACTTCAGCCTCTTCCATAACAAATCTGCTCAAAACTAGTTTGCTGGCCCAAGTATTTATTCCACTCCAATCCGTACTACCACTGTTCAAAACACCCCATCTCAGCCCACTTTCCCTCTTGTAAATCCACCTTTCTTTCCAGCCATGGAAGCATGGTATGCCCCACTAGTGTTAGCATAGCCTTTGGTTCCCTTACCAAATGACTATCAATCTAAAATTCCCCATTTCACTGCAAATGAACCTACTACTGCCCAGCAGCATGTAAACAAAATGAATGATGCATTTGATTACATGGAGACAGATGATGAGACCATTAAAATGAGAATCTTTGCCCAAAGTTTAGGGGGAGAAGTGAAAAAGTGGTTTAAAAGCTTAACTCCTAATAGCATCAATGATCTCCCTTCTTTGCATCAAGATTTCATAAACAAATGGGAAATCAGAAAAAACCCTCTTCAAATCCTTTCAGACTATACTAATCTCAAAAGAAATACTGGGGAAAGTGTCCATGATTAATGCACTAGATTCAATAGTGTGTATAATTCACTTCCTCCAAACATGAAACCTCCACTAGGCTTAGCCTTGGCTAAATTCCCAGAAGGCTTGAACCTGAAATGGCCTACCAGCTAAGAGAAAGAGATCCCTCAACCTTAGAATATATGCAGAGGGGAGCCATGAGTGTGGAGGCAAATCTGATTGAGAAAAGAGCTAGGTTGAGAGCGGAAAAAAGAGTTACATACAAGGATGATATAATGCCATCAACTTCAGCATCAGATAATAAGATTGATAACTTAGTAAAGGTAATGAAGAGGATGCTTGAAAAGATAAATCTGAATGAGAGAGTGCCTCCTAGAGAAAACCAAAACATAAATAGAAACCAAAATCTTAGAAGAGACCCTAATCAAGATAGGCAAAGAGATAATGACCAACAGATTAGGCCTCCCTTTCAACAAACCTATGTTGATCAAGAAGAATAAAGGGAAGTTGAAAGGTTGGAAGAAGATCATGTAAACTTGATAGGATCTGACAGCGAGACAGATGTTTTTATCACTGAAGAAGAATAAGGATTCTTCTCTTCAGAACAAAATGAATACAATTATGAGGCTTCTGAAGATTATAGATTGGGGTTTCAAAACACAATCATAGAGGTACATAAACAATATGATCTAAGAAGAAAAGGGAACCTAGACAATTCAAAAGATAAAAAAACTAGCACTGCTGTTAGGAAAAATGCAGAAAATCAACCTAAGAAGACAGCAGAGAAACCCAACATTTTGGCTAAGAAAAAAAATTTAAACAAAGAGAAAAGCAGCCAGCCAAATGTTGAACAAAGCAGCCCTAGCACTTCAGCTAGTGGCCCTAACAAAATTGTCCCAAATAGCAATCCAAACAAAGTTCAGCAAATCAGAATTGCTGAAAGGAATTCAATTGAAAAAACATATGTAAATATGACAAAGTAAATAGTTTCTTTCAGCCTTGAGGGAGAGATTGCAAAGATAAAAATTACCATACCTCTAGCTGAACTAGTAACCCAAGAAGTGTACAAAAACCAAGTTTTGAAAGCATTGAACTTAGGAAATGACACTGATACGTTAAACTTGACATATGACAAACCTGAGTTGTTGTTTGGACCAGAAGTTGAAGGAAAATACCAAGAAGGAGCTGTACCTCCCTTCTATGTCAGTTTGAATATACATGATAGGATATTACACAATGCCATGTTAGACTCTGGAGCTTCACATAATCTTATGCCTAAAGTAGTAATGGAAAGCTTAGGCTTAGAAATTACTAAACTCTACAAGGATCTATATTCCTTTGATTCAAGTAGAGTCAAATGCTTGGGTTTAATCAAATATTTATGTGTAAACTTATCTCAGATACCTGCCAATAGTCTAGTTATGGACATATTAGTTGCGAACATTCCCCCAAAGTATGGCATGCTTTTATCAAGATCATGGGGAGACAAACTTTAGGGGAGCCTTCAAATGGACATGTCTTATGCTACCATCCCAGTTTTTAACCAAAATAGAAGATTATACAGGGAATCCCACATGAAATACATGGTGAGCAACATAGATAAACCAAACAAATCTCCAATCTATTCCATTCAATCAAGTTTAGATTCCTTTATCTTGTACAATGAAGATCAAATCACTCAACAAGAAAAGGAAAACAAAGAGGAAATCAGTTTGCCGGAACAATCAAAACTTTCCTCAAATCAAATACAAAACATTAGCAATCAACAACAACAAGAAAATGAAAATGAGGCATAAACACTTTGGAAAATAAACTTTGATGGGTCTTGTAATAAAACAAGTGCAGGGGTAGGTGTATGGATTCAAAATACAAATCAGAGTTATTCATATAAACTATATTTTCCATGCACCAACAATATTGTTGAATATGAAGCCCTTCTCCTTGGCTTACAGTTGCTTAAACAATTAGAAGCCCATAAAATATCGATCCTAGGAGATTCTGAACTTGTCATAAGAAAAACCAAAGGAGAATATTCAGCTAAAAACCCAAGACTCAGAGAATATCGAAATGCTGCCCTTGATTTATTAAAGACCTTTGAAAAATATGAACTCATTTTCATTCTAAGAGCACAAAATCATCTAGCAAATGAACTTGCCTTCACTGCTAGAAATTGCCAAGTACCTCAGATAAATGAACATCTTAACATAAAAGTCAAAAACAGGCCTGCAGTGCCTGACAATGAGGACTACTGGCAAGTGTTTGACACTAAAAAACACATATATGATTTCCTAAAATCAGAAAATGATTTTGCCATACTAGCATCAGAAACCAGCCATGAAGAAAACTGTCTGGATAATGAACAAATCCCAGAGACATAAATGACATATTCTGCTGATATAAATCACTATGAGAATCTTTTTGAAGAAGAATTAATTGACAACGCAGACCAGAAAGACTTGGAAGTTTTACTATGCAAGAATGATATAATTCGAAGAGGTCTCACACCTTTAGAACACCTTTTTGACTTTAATGATGTAGCCAAAGAACCAAGAATGGAGCCTATGGAAACAGATGTAGAAGAACATAACATAGGCAGCCCAAAAAAACCCAAGATGATCAAACTGTCCAGCACTCTCCCAGCTCACATAAAATTGCAATACATAGAGCTATTCAAAGAATTTAGAGATGTGTTTTCTTGGGGATACAAAGATCTAAAATCTTATGACACTAGCATCATCCAACACAAGATTCCTCTGAAGGAAAATCAGAAACCTTTCAAACAGAAACTAAGGAGGATAAACCCTGTTTTATTGCCTTTAGTTAAGACAAAAATTGAAAATATGTATGATGCTGGGATTATAGTACCCCTTAGATATTCAGAATGGGTGTCAAACCTAGTTTCTGTTAGGAAGAAAACAGGGGAAATCAGGCTCTGCATTGACTTTAGAAATCTAAATAGAGCCTCCCTAAAAGACAACTACCCCTTGCCAAAAATGGACCATATACTTCAAAGGGTAGTTGGGTCAAAAAGAATATCACTGTTGGATGGGTTCTTAGGGTACAATCAGGTGTTAGTGCTCCCAAGTGATCAACACAAAACTGCTTTTACTACACCTTGGGGCACCTTTATGTATGTCAAAATTCCATTTGGTTTAATGAACGCAGGGGCCACCTTCCAAAGGGCCATGGACATAGCCTTATCTGAAGATATTGGCTATTTTATAATCATTTACCTTGATGACATAACTGTTTTCTCAAAGACTATGAAGAACATTTGATTCATTTAAGAAAAGTTTTTGAGAAATGTAGGAAATTTGGCTTATCTTTGAATCCCAAAAAGACACTCTTTGGTCTCCAAGAAGGTAAAATTCTTGGTCACATTATTTTAGAAGAGGGAATCAAAGTAGACCCTAAAAGGATTGATGGCATATTGAAAATCAGCCATCCAAGAAGCCTTAAAGAATTACAATCTTTCATTGGAAAGATTAATTTTTTGAGGAGGTTTATCCCCAACCTTGCTAAGCTATTAAGAAACATTAAAAACATGCTTAAGAAAGAGGTAGGTGTGAAATGGACAACACAAGATAAACAATCATTTGAACTGGTTAAACAAGCCTTCACTCAAACACCAGTCTTGATTAGTCTGGATTTCACCAAAGACTTTAATATCTTTTCTTTTGCATCTGAACATATAATAGCTGCAGTTCTACTTTAGAAGAATGACTTGGGGCAAGAACAATTAATATCCTTTTTTAGTAGGGCCTTAAGAGATGCTCCTCTCAAATATAACATCATGGAGAAGCAAGCCTTATCATTGGTGAAAGCATTAAAAGACTTTAGAGTCTACATTTTACACTCTCACATCATTGCTTTTGTTCCACATACTGTTGTCAAGGATATTCTAAGTCAAGACCTTGATGGTAAAAGGGGAAAATGGATTGCTACTATTCTTGAATATGACTTAGAAATCAGGCCCACCAAACTGATTAAAGGGCAGGGGTTAGCAAAACTCATGGCTGAGTCAAACTTCCAAGTACTAGATATGAATATGGTAGATGTGTTGGAAGAAATAGCAGAATTCACTGCTCCTTTCTTTGAAGAAACATTTCTGAATTCTCCTTGGTATGCTGACATCATTTATGTGCTTTTATATTTGAATTCCCCCCTTTCTTTGTCCAAAACTAAAGCTAGATTTTTGAAACAGAAGGCTTTAAATTATTGTATATTAGATGGGGTATTGTATTGGAAAAATTATGTTGGAATTTTTCTTAAATGTTTACTTGAGGATGATGCAGGAAAAATCATGCATGAGCTGCATGAAGGAGAATTTGGAGGACACATCTACTGGAAGACCACAGCAAACAAAATCCTCAGATCTGGTCACTATTGGCCCACCCTTTTCCCAGACACTTAAAAGTTAGTCATGTCTTGCCATAAGTGTCAAATTTTTGATGGAAAAAGAAAGCTCCTTCCCTTACCCTTACATCCCATCAGTGTTGAGGCACCCTTTCAACAATGGGGCTTGGACTTCATTGGGGAAATTCACCCATCTTCATCATCCTAGCATAAGTGGATTCTCACTGCTACTGATTATTTTACCAAGTGGATAGAAGCCATACCATCTAGGAATGCTACTGATTCTGTCATTATCAAGTTCCTTGAAACAAACATCCTATCCAGATTTGGTTGTCCTAGAAAAATCATCACAGATAATGCTGCTGCCTTCAAGTCTAAAAGAATGGTTGATTTCTGTTACAAATACCACATCACCTTGGGCCACTCTACTACCTACTATCCCCAAGGAAATGGATTAGCTGAATCCTGCAACAAAAGCCTCATCAATATCATCAAAAATCTGTTGGAGCAGAATCAGAAGTCATGGCACAGTAAGCTGGTTCATGCCTTATGGGCTGATAGATTAACTACAAAGAAGTCAATAAATATGTCCCCCTATTAGCTGGTCTATGGCATGGATGCAGTCTTCCCAACATCATTAGGAGTTCCAGTCATGAAACTCCTTCAAGAAGTGCAAACTGAAGAAAATGATATGCAGAGAAGAATCAACCAAACAATTCATTTACAACAGTCCAGAGAAGAAGTCTATGAAAGAACACAACTAGTCCAAGAAAATATCAAGAAACTATTTGATAAAAGGACTAAGGCAAATAATTTCCAAGCTGGAAATATAGTTCTTAAATGGGATTCAAGAAGGGAAGAAAAGGGAAGAAAAGGGAAAACATGTCAAGTTTGAGAATCTGTGGAAAGGATCCTATATTATTCATGCTGAGAGGGGTCACAATACATTTTTCCTAAAGGAATTGAATGGAGAAGATCTATATGGAGGTCCAGTCAATGGCAGGATGCTCAAGCATTACTTCTGTCAAGAGTCATGAGTCTCAAAGTTTTTTTTACTTTCCATTGTAAATTATCATTGTTTGAACATTGTATTCAAAGTTGGAAAAATAAAAATACAAAAACAATAGAAAAGAAAAGAGGGCAGATAAAAATATGAAAGGTACAACCCCATACCAAAAAGAGAGAAAAAATCTGAAAGTGTGCAAGCTCAAATGCCACTGCTAAAAACACACTTCTAGTTAGTCATACAGCCTAATCATGACTAATTAGCTTTTCAATTTACTACTGATAGGTTAGTGAATTAGATCAGCCAAACAACACAATCTTGGCTTATCAGTAAGGTAGATTAGGATAGAGGAAACAAAGGTTCAAACAAATTCAATATCTGAACCTATGAATCTCAAAAGAAGAATGGCTCTAATCAGATTAAATCTTGAGCCAAAGATAAAAATCAAACTGGTTCCAACATGCTCAAAACTTGGACCAGAAAAGAAGAAAGAAAGACAGCTCAAAAAGAATAAAAAACAGAGCTGAAGAATAATGAAGGATGTTTTAGTTTCCAGATCTTAAGTCTTCACAGTTTTTTTAATTTTTCTGCAAATAAAAGTCTATGTGCATCTTGTTTTTATGCCATAGATCTGCAGCAAGTCAAATTGCTTAATCTTGGCTTGGCTGCTTTTAAATTTCCTGTTTTAGAATTTAGAGAATAAAGGTTTGTCAGGACAGTCTAATCACGTGAGATAATAGTTAAGGTAGAGAATTAGAACTCAAGCTGTTTAAAATTGAGTTCATGGTGAAATAAGATTAGACTTAGATTAGTTTCCTATTTTTTCAAAAAATAAAATGTTGATGAAGAGAGTTTGCTAGTCCAAATGCACTGAAAAAGAAGAAAAATGTTAGGATCATTAGGAATGGGTAGGTAGAGATGTTGTTTTGATAGAATTCCATTGTTTCGATTAACTGCAGAGATCATCAAAAAAAGAGGAAGGTCATCTAAAGGAAAAAGAAAGTCTGCCCAATGGATGAAGGCATTGGTTTACGAAAAGCAGAGATCAATACAGCGAGGTTCTGGACACCTAAAGAACCAGTGTCCTCCCCAAGTGGAGCCAACCATTAGACAGCCTATAAATTTTTTTCATACCCAATGGTGGCTAATTTTTTCTATTAAGCCTTCAGAGATTGTTTCCTTTGGAAAACTTATCATCTTTTAAAGTCTTATGATGATAATTACCCTTTGAGTTAATCTTCATCTCTGTTTCACTATTAATCCTAAAGTACCCCTGTTGTTTTCAGAAAACAGCTTAAAAACTAACTCTTCATCATTTTAAATTCTCCATTTTCACCCTTCTTCCCTTTCACAAATCCTTCTATAAACCTTCATTTAACCTCCAAATCATCAAAGCCCTCTTTTTAAACCTTATTTCTCCCTCTAAATTGGTTTAAAACCCCTCCTTTCATCTATTGGAACCTTCATTTTGGCTTAAAAAACACTATTTTTGGGCCTAAATCTGATCTTTTGCACTATGTAGGGTCTCAAGCCCCCGAGGGCTTATGTCCTTTAAACCCTTCCTCCATGTGTCCTTAGCCCGCGCAATCGAGCGCTAAAAGAGCTTGAAAACCTTTCCCGATCCCTTACTTTCTTTCTATTTTTTCTCTTTCCGAGCATTTTGGTCCAACGGATCCGGACCATTGATCTTCTGCGGATCAGATGGCCGCCGGACCCCATCTATCCGCCCGATCACCTTCCCTTCCTTCTTCCCTTTTCAACATAAGCCGCCCCATATTTGAATCCTAGCCGTTCATTCTTAAATACGATCGATCGGGACGTAACGCGATGACCTAGCATGCCCGTCCCACTACGTGACGAAACAACTTGCGTCATCATGGACCCCGCATATATTTTCTACCCAGCGGCTTGCCCTCCATCGCGTTTTATCCACGCCTGTTCGACTCATCGCCGATCATCCACCGGACCACAATCAATCTCACGTAATTTTTGGCCTCCCTTCCCGGTCTGCGCGACTTAGCTGCGATATAGGTGGTTTTGAAAATCCACGTGTCGAGTGCTTGAGTGGAATAGCGTGTCCCAAAAGCGAATACCACCCTACCCCCCCAAATGTTGTGCGAAAACCATTTCGGTTTTTCGAAACCGCTTTTCAATTGGTACCCCTAATTCAAATTTAAAACCATTTCACTACGCGATGAGGGTTTCTTCCTCCTACTATACATTTTCCCATTTGCATCGACTCCGAGACCATTCCCACGAACCTTCCTAAGCAATCAAACCAATACTTGCAGGATTTTAAATCAACTTTGTGTGTTTTTATGCGGGTTTAACGAAGTTTAAGGTAAAACCCTCCCGCAACCCGGGTACAGGTATCATAGACGAGGATGACGATCCTACGTGGCGTCTATACCAATTAAAAGGTTTAGAAGTGATATTGACATGTTTAAGAAAGTGATAAGTCGTGATCATCGACTTCTACGAGAAAAAACTCAATAAACCCTCTGCGCACTGCATAAAACGACATAACACGGTCAACATCGATTAATGAAAGGGTATCGATGTCAAAGATGAAGATTGTGGCTTAATACAGCCTAAACACGATCCAAAGATAAATCACTTTGTTTATGAAAACAAGAATCGGATCCGAAGACCTCGAATGCACATCACGGGGAGCTAATTGAATCCCTAGCTACCAAAAGCGCCACCTATATACCTCTCGCACTCAAAGGAATAACCAGAACAAATCTCGATGCGAAAACATGAAGGCTAAAAGGCGGATGAGATTATTATAGACAAAGGAAGATATTTTAAATTGTCAATAAAGTTATTGTAAAGATAAAAAAAAGTGCCTTAAAGTCAATCTTTTTACCCACTAAGCCTAAAAAGAAGAAACATAGTTAATAAAAAACGAGTTAGAATTGAATGCTTTCTGCCTTATGCCTTGCATGGTTTTCAAGGCTAGGAGTTGCATTTACTATAGAATTAATTACATTTCAACCCTAGGAACTCTTCCACCTTGTCATTTTCTTATAAAATGTCCTTGAGGAGCATATATGTAAAGGGTTGGTTGGTCACTAGTTGTATCTTGAAACTCTCCGAAATAATACATAGTCCGTCTAAAGTTGAAGAAGAAATTGAAGTCTTGGAAAGCTTGATGGTGTTGTGACATGCTTGTTTCTTGAGAAGACTCTATCATTGGATCCTTGAGCTCAGTTTGTTGGTGATGTATTTTCAGGCTCGTGCATGTTGTTTTTCACTGTTTTCATTTTGTTCCATAAATTCTTACTACGGTAGGGTAAAAATTTTAGGCTAAGAAATGACTCTAGAAGCACCTTAGACCTATTTATCCTTCATCGTTTTATGTTTTCTTTTGCTAAGGCATTTTAGAGTCTTTAATCATTCTCTTGAACCCTTATGCTTGTTTATTTCTCAAATAGTTCAAATAGTTGGTTTCAACATGATTTATGGTTTTCCACTAACATCCGTACGCCACTTGAAAAGTGTTTTTGGAAGTCTCCCTTTGAAGTACCATTGTTTATAGTTTGCCAAAGAGGTCTGTTTTGATCATACCCTTTGTTCTGCTTGAATAGTTGTTTTAAAGGTATTTATAGTTGTAATCATGGATGTTTAGGCGTTCCCTCTTCTATGATCATGAGTTATCGGTGAATATTTCATGTTTTCTAATTCCTTTGAAATAAAATCTTTGAGGAAATAGGATGTGCTCCCTGAATCTTAGATTTCATTTCAAAAGTTGTCTTGAAAGTCATTATTTTGCTTAAAGTGTGGTTTGTGTGAATTCATGGTTAGCTCTGTCTATCAAATGACTCTTTATGTTCAAGTTATGTTTTTAAGTTCCCTTTGTTGAGAATCCAAACTCTCTTTTCAAATCATTAATGTCCATCTCATTCACTAAAACTAAAGGATCTTTGTGGCCAAGTTAGATTTTCCCTTTGATATCCCATATCCATTGATGAGCTTGTCATAAACCTCTTCTTGAATCCATTTCCCAATGAATCTAATACTTCTTCTTTCGTCCATACTGCCTAGACCTTTCATGTTCTGATCGTGCTAATTCAACCAAACAAACAAATCAAACAAACACTTGCACTTAATAACTAGTCTAAAAATCAATACTTAAAAGCAAACAGAGACATATATTTGCAAACAATTTGAGAGATCCCTCTGCGAGAACAGAGGACTAGATCACCAGAACTCTAAAGATTGGTCTCCGATTTTTTCCATGTCTTTTGGTTGGCCAATCTATCAAAACAGAGGACTCCAACAAGACAAACCAAAACATACTAGGAATTTCGATCAAAACACATGGTAAACTTGTAAGCTACGTGTCATGAATGCATATATGATGATAATAGTCTTATATTCACCTAAGAATTGCCAAAAAAGGCCCTATTCCCTTTCCACGTAGTCTACAAAAGCGCTATCATTCCATATATTCATCAACTAATCAATAACTAAACAAATTTAGGATAAGAGCCACAAATAGCATATACTATATAACCAATATATAACCACAAAATAACCAACATATAAACCATGGAAACTATAACAACCCTTGTGAAAATTCCATGTACTAAAAGTTAAAAATTAATAACCATGATTGATGGGAAACTTATTCCAAGCGAGTGTTGGGAAAAAGCATCTCAGGGGTGTTAATTTGATTTATTACGACTAAGGAAATTGGAAAAGGCAACACATTAAAGAGGCAAAAAAGTATTTTTTGACATTTATTTATGAAAAATAATGGAAATTAGGAGAAAAGGATATAAAAGGTCACGAGTTGCATGTGAGGAGGAAATTGAAGGAAAATAATGGAAAATGAAGAAAATAAAGGCCTCTTCCATAAAAAAGCTGAGGATCAGTTGGTACCTTTTGCCGGTGCATTTTTTTTGAGATCTCTCATTACTCTCTCTCTCTCTTGAACACTTATAGTTTTTGGAGCATTTTGGATTTGGAGCAAGAAAGACAGAAGTAGGAAAAAGGAGGAAGCAACAAGGAGGAGCGAGGAATCAAGTAATTGCAACATGATTATTGGCATGTGTCGATTTTCATGTGTATTTCCATGCTAGATTTGGAATGCATGGTATTGCATGTGGTTCTTTTCGTCTTGGCATGAGTTTTTCCGAGTGTGACAATGTTTTTCAGCTTAGCCTTTTCCATTTCCGAATAGCCATGGTGTTGTGGAGTTCTTATGTTTTGGTCTAGCTAGATTTCGCGGATGGATTCGAAGGCGAGTGGGGTGGATCTCCGAATTGATATAACACATGGCCTAATAACCCCGAACTAGATTGTGGGTTTTTGAAAAGTCGAATAGTGTGTTTCCTACCGCAGGCCTAAGAATCCTCGATCGATGAATGATGGGATATACGAGTAAAGCCTAGAGGTGGTTTTCTCTCCATCAGTGCCTAGTAATCCCGAGTTTGGGATTGCGGTAAATCTCGGGAAAAGTATGTCTCGATTTAGGGCCTGGTGATTGTTGACTCGAGCTGCAGGGTTGTGTAAATCTCGGTTTTATGATTGATGAAGGTGAGGTGGTTTAGCCTCGGGATGCCCTGGTTGGTTTTTCGGTTTCTGAGTCCCACATTCATGCTTGGAATATAGACGAGGGTGATTGGCTAAAGAGATTTGACCTCAACCTAATCTATGTTTGGGTGGAATGTGGAACTCCCATCTCCGATTGGTTTTTACACTCATTAATTAGAAGCACATTCCTTTGGTATTTGGTATGAAAATGTACTTTGGTTATTATGTGGATTTCATAGATGTTATATCATGGTATTTACGTTGCTATTATGCTGGGTTATAAGCTTGTATTTTATCGAGGATGATGTATGGCTCCATCCCATGTTTTTCATCTGTAAATGAATATACAATGTATCTATGGTCAAATAGATTGTATTGCAACTTATGATGTAAGGGAGCAATTATTCTTAGAAATTCTCTCGATAAGTATTAGACCCCCATGTTTAATTATGCTATTTACACTGCACATGCAATGTTTTGATATGTTTGACGAAATGCATGTCCTGCCCAGTGGGTGGGTCGGATGAGTTCTTGATGATGTGATTGCTTCCATATATTTGTTTTAATGTTATTTATCCTCTCCCACGAAGTTATGAAGTTACAGGTAGTGGCTTGGCCTCGTGTGCTGAAAAATGTGGCACTGAATCTTGGAGCTGAGAGCACACAATTGACCTTTTGATGCCCTAGCGTAGCCTTGATAAGGCATGCCCATAGTGATAGGTTGCTAGCCAATCCCTTTCCCTTACATGCCCGCGACTAAGGCCTAAATGGGTAAAAAATCGGTGCCCTTCGGGGTACATGGGTATGGGAAGGTGGTTTACCTCCGGAGGTGTTGTTGATGTTGTGTAAGGTGTGTTTATCATGTTTTCGTTGGTTCGCTTCCTTAAAGTCATATAGGGAGGTTGAATCTAATATTAGTAGCCTCTCGTCACATGTTTACCCCAATTGGATGGTTACTTGGGTAGATGTGGGAAGACGGTGTTACGAGTGGTATCGGGAGCATGGTTCAACTCTCGACCGGGTGGGTAGTGTGATGGTCATGATTTTATGTTGATTGCTTATGTGTTTTCGTACATACGTTGTATGTGGTTGATGCATCCGCATTGTAGCTGGCCATGGTGGCGAGTGGTTTTTGCCATGGAAGCCTTCGATGATGTTATTGTCGACTTGTTGTCATGAATGTATGACTCATTGTGTGTTGTTCTTGTTTATGTATTGTGCATGCACGCTGGCTTACATATTGTTACATGTTGTATGTGCATTGATTGGTTATACTAGGTCACATATGGATCATTATTGTGTATTGGTTGTGCATATGTGATTGTGTAATGTTATATGCGAATATGCTTTGATCAGTCATGTTGGGTTACATGTTGTTTATACTTATGTATGGGTTCGTGCTTATGGTTATTTGTGATCAAGCTTGCGTTGGTGTGCATTTGGTATGGTCATGCATGGATAATTGGATTCCAACTAGGATGGCATTTATATGTTTATATGCCTAGACATTATATGTTTATATCGTTTTTGTCATGATTATATATACATGTATTACGTTGGTTGATTGATATTGCGAAGTATCATCCCCAAATTACACTAAGGTACGTTGATTTATTTTTATTTGGTTTAGGTGACATATTATACTTTGCGGGAGAAATATCATCATGGATAGAAAGATGGTATACTAGAATGAATCCCCCCATGAGTCATATGATCAACATGGTGGGCACTCTTACTGATTTAGCGGAGACACATTGAGAAGCTTAAAGGAATAAATAAGGAGTTGTAAGGCAAACGATAGAAAATCTCATGCAAAGCACAAGAGAAATAAGCGAGAGGTGAATGCAATGCTTCTTCGAGCTTGTCGGATTTGCGAAACAAGGGCCATTACGAATCGATTATGGACATGAGGAAAAAACTAACGGGGCATGTGGTAGTAGATCTCCTAGTAGACATAGGTTAGATAGATAAGATACAATGAGAGATGGCGAGTTGTTGGACGGTTCGGATATGCGGGGTGATGAGTACAAGTACCATTCTAGTTCGGTTCGGATATACATCATGATCATCATCGGTATCACCCTTACAGAGAGGAGTGATAGGGGATACTTGCCAGTATGAATTTAAGAAATCCAAACCACCTACTTTTGATGGAGACTTGAAGAAACCTGAAGATACAAAGGCTTGGATATTTGGAATAAAAAAATATTATTTGAGATGCATGAGTAGTCGATAACATGAAGGCCTGAATTTCTATCTTTAGTTTTAAGGGTAAAGAATACATATGGTGGGAATATGTGAAGCAGAGTCAAGAGACATCTGAATAGATGACTTGAGTTGGCATGAGTTTAAGAAGCTTTTCATGAAGAAGTACTTGTCGAGAGAGGTATTACGACAACAAGGCTAAAGAGTTCTATGAGCTGAAAAATGGGATCTATGACGAGATGAAGAGTACACGACCAAGTTCTTGGAGCTATTGAGGTATGTGCCATAGCTTAACGATGAGAAGGCTAAAGTTTAGCGATTTTTTTAGTGGTTTTCCATTAACATTCAATGATCTAATTGAGTATGATGAGCCTCGGTTATCGAGAAATTCATTGGGAAGTTGAAGCATTGCTATGAACATTCAAAGCACAATAATGAGTCTCAAAAAAGATGGAAAGGGAAAGACGAAGGTAAAGGTAAATGCCATCCTAGAGAGAAAGGCCTCCGAATGCGGATGGGAAAGAAAATGTAGCACCACAAAAAGAAGTTTAATGTATCACGGACAAGGACATGAGGCCACAACAACAACATATATCATATCAACAACATGGAGGTAATGGTATGGGACGATTGGAGTGTTGGACATGTGGTGAGGAGCATCTTAAGAGAGGCTGTCCCACGAATCAAGGAGGCAAGCCTAAGACATATACGCACGTGTGACACATACTATTGGGGATGTTGGGGAAGAGCGTTCCTCGCATTTATGCAGACGGTGGACGAGAAGATCACCGAGCTTCTATCATTGAGATGGATGGTAAGCTTTGTGATCAAGTTATTTCTATTTTGATTGAACCTAGATCTAATTATAGCTAGTCCTCACTTGGTGAGTAAGTGTGGTTTGAGTAAGGAAATGCATGCATAATATTGGTTAGTGCAATTTGACCACAGTACAAAGAAAATTGTTCACCATTGGGTAAGAGCATGTGCATTTGAGTTAAATGGTATGCCTACAACATCACACTTGAACATATTTCCATTGGGTTCCTACAATATGCTATTGGGTATGGATTGGTTATATCTTCACGGACCAAGGTAGAGTTGCTATGATAAAGCTATTAAATTCTTGGATAACGATGGGGAACCAAGAGTCCTACAAGATAATAAGAAAGCCACATCGGTTGTGATTGTGACAACCACGCGGACCAAGCGCAATCGCGAGGAAAGGATGTGTGCTATTTGCAGTTCATATCTCTAGTGACAAAGGTAAAGAAAGCTGAAGATGCATATGTGTTGAATAGGTACCCGAGTTTTATAGTAGTTCCAGGGATGTGTTTCAAACAGTTATTTTAGAGTTGCCACTTCTACTGGGGAAGTACATTTTTCTATTGAGGCGGTACAGGGGTAGCTCAAACATCAAAAGCACTTTATAAGATGAGTACACCACGAGCTAGTAGTGTTAAGATTACATTTGAAGGAAATTTTGGACAAGGGGTACATTAGACCAAGTGTATCGCAGTTGGGGTGCATGGTGTTGTTCATGAAGAAGAAAGATGATACTTTTAGACTATGTATTGACGTACAGGTAGCTAACAAAGTGACAATCAAGAACATGTACCCACTATCGAGGATTGATGATTTGTTTGACAAACTAAATGGAGCAACAATGTTCTCTAAGATAAATTTGAGATCAGGGTTATCATCGAGTACGCATCAAAGAGAAGCACATCACCAAGACCACATTCGGGACACGTGCACGGTAATTATGAGTTTGTTATATTTACATTTAGTTTGGCTAATGCCGACTACATTTATGTGTTTGGTGAACATTGTGTTGCGTCCTTATTTGGACAAGTTTGCGATTGTGTTTATTGATGACATATTGGTGTATTCTAAAAATGAGGAAGAGCATGTTGAACACTTGGCGACGGTGTTGAGGTTGTTGAGAGAGCATCATTTGCATGCTAAGCTCAACAAATACGATTTCTTCCAGACGAGGTACACTACTTGGGACACGTTGTTGTTATAGCATCATTTTTCACCTCATGTGATTCATGATTGTCTCTATGCGCCTTGGGCACCCATTCCCACGAAATTGAACAAATTCATTAAAAAAACGATGTTAAAATTCCCATACGCTGGGTATGCCCGGACTTTTCAGCGTGTATACGCGAGTCCACATGTACTTTTCCATGTATTCCATTAAAATCATTAAAAATATATATAAAAATTCCCTATTTTTGGGTTGGGTTGATGGTTACTCCGGTAGTTCAACCACCCCAACACGTGACTATTGTTTCCAACTAATTGAAACTACTTTGAAGGGAGTATAAAAGCCCCTCGTGTGAATGGCCTAAGGGAGAGAGAAATTTTATGAGACATTATACTACTGTTGGAATCCCAATTCAAGTTTGAATTCCCGTGCCTCCCGCACTTTCCCAGTTTATACAGAAACCCTTGTTTCCTCGGAGATGTTCATCCATTTATATGCCATCTCGAGTGCACAAGTCTTGAAAGTATCTTAGCGAGGCAAGGGCGGGACGGATCCGGACGACTGCTGCTTTCGAAGATCGTGGAAGGATTCGGGTGATCTCTCCACTCTTTACTACGCGTACATGTTGTTCGTAATAATGAAGAACCATCTTGTTCACGAACTTGTGTGTTAATATCTATTTGTATATGTGAAAAAGATTGATTATTAAGCGATTATTATCGTTTATATCATATTTCACATGGATTACACTAACGTTTAGGAGGAATATATGTTGTACAACTAGGTTTCAGTGCATGTTCTTTATTGTTTTCCGAGTTGGAGAGGAAGAAGGGTTCGTCGAGGGGTTTGGACCGCATCGGGATCTACATCGAACGTAGGACTACGGTGAGTTTCTGCTATCATTTTTATCTAGTTTTTTGCATTCAAGTGTGGTTGTGTGTGAGTCCTTACGAATAGCATGCCTACGATACGCGTGGAGGTTTTGACCCTAACAAACCTCTAGGGTGTTTTTCCCCGAAACGTAATTGGCGACTCCAGCTGGGACCACATTCTTGTGATTCCCCTCACATTGGGTGGTTTTCATTGTTTTTAAAGGTTTCCAACAATTTTAACTTTTATTTCTCGTCCAGTTAACTCTTTCTCGGTCGGATCGAAGACACGGTTCCTTATCCGGAGCTTGATCTTTTTTATTTTTTTATTATTTACCTTTTCATGCGAGGGTTTGTACATACACGGATGCGTATACACGCAGTTTTTGTTAAAGGGAGTCGCGTATACGTGTTTCCTTTAACATGCGACGTATGTACGCTTGTTTCCAAGCTCGTCAAGTAGCGTATGCCGTGAATTTTGAAATTTTGGATTTCTTGGCTTTTTAGTCTCACCTCTGTGGAGACTCGTTCTGCGATGTCTTTGTATCCTACGGATTGTGTTGAAAGTGGTCTTTGGTCTTTTATCTCTCTTGTTTGGTTGAAAAACTATCTTATCCCTGGCAAATCTTGTTTCTTGTGCTTGCATTTTTGGGTTTGAGTACCAAGATATCTTCACGGGGATTCTTGGTTGTTCGCTTCATCGAAACGGAGAGCCTCTGCTCATTTACTCTTTTCCTACCTTTGTGTCTTTCTTTGCACTTCGATTTTTGCCCATTTTGTGATTGGTTTTCTTGAGTTCGATTGACTAGGTCTTGTTGCAACTTTTTGAAGAGTCTTTCTTGGTTCTTTGAAGTTTTTGTTTGTTGCAAGGTTGTACTATTCTTCTAGGTTTGGTGTTTGAGTTTCTTGTCTTCTTTTGCTCATATAAGTCTTGCTACTAAGTAGCCCTATAAGACTTGGAGCATTTTTGGAAGTTTTTGCTTGAAATTCTGAGTTGTTTGGCTTGGGATTTGATAGTTTTTTTGGTCTCTTCGAGCTCTTCTTTTTTTAAAAATTCAAAAGCTCAAAAAACATTTTGTTTTGTCATTTTGTTTTTGCTTTTTGCGTTTTTGTTTTCGTTTCGTTATATCTTTTGAAGCTTTGTTGAGGGTTTCTTGCCTTTGGTTTTTGACTTGGTTTTGGAAAGGAATTGTCATTGGTTTCTTCCTCTTGTTTCAAGCGTTTTTTTGGTGTCTTTATACTAAGAGTTTCTGATTTTGGGAACTAGCTTTGTGGACAACCAAAAAGAGATAAAACTGAAGGATCTTTGGGAAATTTCTCTCTGCTTTTGTAGATTTTGCCTCTTAGAGTTTGCATGCTCTTAGTTATTTGCATCAGGTGCACTTAAGCATTTAGTCATTTTCATAGTTTTTGTGAGTGTGAAGCTTGTTATCTGAAAAGGAAAATTTTTAGTCTCGTAGAACTTTTGTAGAAATTTCTTTTCATCGAAAGGCAATTACTGCATTTGCATGTAGTTTGGTTTTTATTAATTTCTTTTCTGCGTCAAAACACCACGAGTTTCATTTCCGTATCCCTTTGACTTAACATAACAACCGATTAAAATAAGCGCTATAATTTAAAAGCAACTAGCAAGTTTTTATTAAGTGTCATACACCAACTAGCTAGGTTGTAGGGCCTTGGATTAGGTGAGTGGAGAGTTAACTCTCCAAGGCTGCTCAAACAAAACATAGAAGTTGATTAATTGAGCGAAATCCAACTCCGTTAGGTGGACCGGGAAAGCTCTCCTCCAGAGAGTCAAGCGCGAGGGGAAGTGAAGGCTAAGAAGAGAGATACCCCCTCTCTAATTTGCTGAATCTGACCTCAAGACCGTTCCGCCCGGCTTCTGACACGGATTGGTGCCCATAGTTGCCACTCCTAGGTTCCACATAGGTGACTGCGGGGGGGAATACCCGTGGTACCTGAGGCAGACGTCGTATCACTTCTAGCAGTACTTCTGGGGGGTGACCTTGCGAAGCTTGGGTACTTGTGCCGGCAAAGGCTGTTGTTAGGAGGTCGGCGTAATTGTTTCTGTTACCTTCGCTAGTAGGCCTGGGCCGTAATTATCCCAGACTACTTTCGAGAGGTCCTATATTTCGCTTTCTTGTATTTTGGTGTCCGGTCCTAATCACCCGGAGCGGAAATACCTGAAGGCTGTTTGCTTGATTGTATCTCAGGGATTTTTCTTGTAGTGAGTGCTCTTTGCTCCTAGCTTGCTTAGCTTTATATTTTTTGAGTCTAATTAAAATTTGTTAAAGTGGCTGATCAAGCGCCTCGTCGATCGAGGAGAATCCGGGGGTTATCTCCCGAGAGTCCAGAGCCTTCTTCAAGAAGGCGTAGGAGTAATTTAGCAGGTGAGTATCACCCTGTGGCATCCAACGCAGTGGAGAGAGATCCTCCACAAGGATTTGAAGGTTTCATAGCTGGTTCTGGTGTTGGTTCCGAGAGGAGCGCTCCGCTCACCTCGAGAGTCTTATTTCCGCAGGAAGAAGAAGTACAGGTAGAGGAAGTGTCTCAACCCACTGAGTCACTTCCATCTCCTCTTCCTCCTGATTATCCGTTCGTTGTTGAATACATTGGACCTGAGTCAAAGAGACCGGAAGATCCTCCATATTATACATACCTTTCGATGGCCACGACTGGGAACGCGGCTTCTGCTGTGAGTGCTGTAGGCATTCAAACTCCTACTTCTGTTGAAGGAGGAGGCACTATTGCTATATCTTCGATTGCTTCTAGTACTGCTGTGTTTGGCTCTGGTTTCACCCAAGCACATGCTTCTCAATCTGGTCCCTTTTGTTTTGGAATGCCCACTAGTGGGATTCCTTCTTTTTCCTTTTCCGCTGCTGCAGCTGGATCTACACCCATGTCTTCCATGGCTAGTGGATCAACTTCTTTTCAAGGGTTCCCCTTTGGAACTGGGCACATTCCTAGTTCAAATCCTTCTTTAGAGTCCTTTCCGTTCACTTCTCAGACTCAGAGTTTCAACCCTTGGTCTGGAGGCCAGAATTTGATTACTTTTACAGGTTGGAACCCTGTATTCACTACAGCAGGGGAAGGGAATCAGTTTTACACTGGTCACCAAGGGAATACTTCTTTCCCTTCGTTGAGTGCTTATCAGACCTTTTCCCCTCTTTCTAATGCCTGGAACCCCTATCAGGGGCTTTCCTCTTCATTTAATACTTTAGGAGGGGGAACTGGTCTGGTTTTTGGTAACTCTGTGTTGGGAGGAGGTTCTTCGCCTTTTTCTACGAGTTCTTTTTGGCAACCTGGTGCCTCATCAAATCCAGGATATTATTTTCATAATGGTGGGAATCCATCCCATCAAGGATGGAATCCTCAAGCTCCGCCTCATTTACCTTTTCTGGCAACGTTATACTTTCCAGATTTGTCGAAATTGACGAATGATCCGATCCGGTACAGTCCGGGGTGGCCTCCGGTTCCCACCAAACTTCCTTTAGACATTCCAAAGTTTGAAGGCAAGAATGGAGAGGACCCGGCTGACCACATCACCACCTTCCATTTATGGTGTTCGTCTAACTCCCTGATCGATGATTCGATTAGGTTGAGATTGTTTCAACGCACCTTAACTGGAAACGCTGCCAAGTGGTATATTGAGTTAACTGGGGGCAGTTTTGCTACATTTGGAGAACTGGCTATTACATTTCTAAATCATTTCCAGTTGCTCATCCGTTATGACGCCGGGACTGAACTCCTAGCTAATTTTAAAGAGGACGACGCAACCCACATTTCTGACCATATTCAGGAATGGCGGAGAAGGAAGAGGCTTATTAAAGCTCATATTCCAGGAGAATTCCTTTTGGAATGGTTTCTGAAATCTCTGCAGTCAGACATTTCTAAAGATGTATCCCTGTCTGGGGTATTTTCTGAGGAACAGACTATTTTTATGGCCCAGCAGTTGGAACTGATATATTCTCAGTCTGGGGTCCTCCATAAATATTTGCCCAATGCTCCTCGCTCCAAATTAGATTTATCCAAAACTAAGCCTAGTCCTCATGGTGATGGACTTATTGGGTCGATCAATAGTGGTGCAGCTAGCCTGCTTACTCAATTGCAGCAGTTGTCTATACAATCTGCTCCTTCTGGTCAGGCTGTGCCTGCTGAGTCATCGCCTTCCCAATCTTTGTCGATAAATGCTGTCCAAGATTCTGATCCCAAAGGAAATCAACAATCCGAAGGGAAGAAGAAGGGATGGAATAATAAGAAAAAGGGCAAGAATGGGAAGGGTAATGCAAATAAAACCAACGAGCATGTTGGTGAGGGTCCAAAGGATAAAAAGAAAGTGAAGTTTCCATGCAAGTTATGTGCTGGAGACCATCTTACTCACCTTTGCCCTAAAATTTAGGATGCGCAGTGCTTGTTAGCTCAGCAGGGTTCTTCTAGTTCCCAGGCTGTGTTGACAAACCCTTTTCCCCAAGGGCAACAGCTAGTTGTTGGCGTGAATCAAAATCCTGGGGCTTCCTCTGGGGGCACCCAGGAAGGGGAAATACCATCAAACATATTCATGATGAGTGCTCACGTGGATGTCGCTACGAGATCCCGTGATTATGGCGAAGAAGAGTCTTCGAAAGCTAAGGGTGCTCCCGATGCTACTGAGCCGCTTCATATTACGAGGCCTACTGTTGAGCCTATACCTCGGATGCCCAAAGCATCTACCAAGCGTACAACGATTAATCCAAATGCTAGGGCTGCCCAGAACTACTCTATTGTGGAAGATCTGGCGCAGAGTCCTTGTGCCATGTCGGCTTTAGAGGTGCTCCAGTCTTGTCTGGCTCAGCGCAGTGCTCTGCTCACTGCTCTTGGGGCTGTCGATCCAAAGAACTCTCTTATGATTATGTTCAATATGACTAATTTTAAAAAGAGACTCTCCCATCATATGGCTTTCCATATTAAATCATCGTACCGGAAATGCAATATTTTTCGGACGGTCGTTGATGAGGGTGCTTCCACATGTGTGATGTCTCTCACATGCTGGAAGGGAATTGGATCTCCCGCAGCTGTTCCATCTGCTACTCTTCTGACTGCGTTTGACGGTCATTCTCACAGACCGCATGGTATTGTCCCAGCTTTGCCTATCTGTGTTGGGGGAAAAACTGTAAATATAGAGGTTGAGATAGTGGATGCAAGCTTGGACTACAACCTTCTGTTGGGGAGAAACTAGATTTATGAGATGGATGCCATTGCATCTTCATTGTTTCGGCTTATTTGTTTCCCTCACGAAAGGAGGATTGTTACAGTGGACCAACTGGACTGTTCTCCTATAGACCCGAATGCATCTACTGACTCAAATAGTCCAAAGTTGGATAATACCAAGTCTCCTACTGAGAATTTAGGGGTTGGAATGTATTCTTCCTTGATGGGTACTTTTGATATTCCTCCTCCTACGGTTCATATAAATGCAATTTCATCCTCCAGGGCTCCTCTTCGAAGAGAGTTCTTCAGAACTCATTATTTTTCGGACCCTTGGACCTTACCTTCCCCTACCGCCACATTAGCGGAAGGTCAAGTGGGTGGAATGTCATTTCCTATGTCTGAAGCTGAGATTTCTTATCAGTCTATTGTTGACTCTGCAGAATCCATCCCAGCTCCTCTCTCACCAGAAGATTTGGATGGAGATGTGGCTCCGACTTGGGCACTTAGTTCTTCTTCTGCCCGGGATTGCCTTGATACCACTCTTCCATCCGAAGAGGCCATCTTGGAAGCTATGGCTGGTATAGATAGACCATGGGATGACTTGCATCATCGGTCTTACTTTTTACCTGATTTAAACGAAGTTGAGACAAGTTTTCCAAGTCCAGAGTCTCCTGGTCCTGTTCACCTAGTCCTGAATCCTTTAGCACCAACACAGGTTTATGCTGAAGGGAACATGGCTGTGATTTCTCCTACTATCCCGGTGAACATTTCCAGGGATCCCAATATTATTGAGAATGTCTTCATCGGAGCTGAATGTTCCCCTGAAGAGATTCAGATTTATACCGAACTCTTTAAAGAGTATAGGGATGTATTCGCTTGGTCTTATGAGGAAATTCCTGGTATGGATCCATCTATTGTCCAGCATGAGATCAAGACTTACGAAAACGTTAAGCCTGTGAGGCAAAAACTTCGTCCGGTCAATCCTAGGAAGGCAACAACTATCAAAGCTGAGGTGGAGAAGCTACTTAAGCCGGGATTTATTTTCCCTGTTCCTTTAACTGAATGGGTTTCAAACCATGTTCCCGTAGATAAAAAACAAGGAACAATTCGAGTTTGCATTGATTTCAGAGACCTTAATAAAGCATGTCCGAAAGATAATTACCCCACACCATTTATAGATCAGATCATTGATGAGTGTGCCGGTAACGAGATTTTCTCCTTCATGGATGGTTTCTCCGGATATAATCAGATTACTACCCGTCCTGAAGATCAACATAAGACTGCCTTTATTTGTCCTTGGGGTACTTTTGCATACAAGAAGATTCCTTTTGGTCTTAAAAATGCTAGGGCTACGTTTTAGCGGGCCATGTCATATGCCTTCCACGACATCAAAAATATTATCGAGAAGTATTTGGATGATTTAGCTGCTCATTCTCGAAAGAGGATGGATCATCCTGCTCACCTCCGTCAAATATTTGAATGATGTCATTTCTATAAGATTAGGTTGAATCCGAACAAGTGCGTTTTCGTGGTTACATCCGGTCGGTTATTGGGATTCATTGTGTCTAGGGAAGGGATTAGGGTAGATCCCTTCAAGGTTGAGGCAATACTTCGGTTGCCTCCCCCGTCCTCTATCCATCAACTTCAAAGTCTACAAGGAAAGTCTAATTTTCTTCGGATATTTATTGTAAATTATGTTGAAGTTACCAAGGGATTTATGATATTGTTGAAGAAGGATGTTCCATTTCTTTGGGATGACTTCGCTCAACGCTCATTCGATGCTTTGAAAAAAGCATTGACCTCTGCTCCTTTATTGAGTCCACCTGATTATAGCAGGGATTTCCTTTTGTATCTTGCAGCAGCAGAATCTACTATTGGTATGGTTCTGGTTCAGGAAGATGATGCTCTTGCAGAGCATGTTATATACTATCTTAGTCGAGGATTGGTAGGACCTGAACTCCGGTACACTCTGATAGAAAAGTTAGCTTTAGCAGTTGTTCATGCTGTGCAGCGACTCTCGCATTATATTATTCTACGAAAAACTTATGTTTTGGTAGCAACCAATCCATTTCAGTTTGTCCTTAGTAGGCGAGTGATTGGGGGAAAATACAATAGATGGATAGTGATTTTGCAGGAATTTGATCTTGAGTTTATGTCTGCCAAGTCCAAGAAATCATTGGTTTTCACGGAATTGATCTCCGAGTTGCCCTGTGGGGAAGAAATGATCTATGATGAATCCTTCCCGGATGAACATTTGTTTCTTATCTCTCCACAGGATCCTTGGTATGGAGATATAATTGTGTATCTTCAGACTGCGAAGTTTCCCTCTACTTTTTTGAAAGATGAGCGCCGTAAGTTGCGTCACTTGGCTAAGAATTACTTGATCATTGGTGATGCTTTATACCGTCGAGGGGTTGATTCAATCCTGAGACGTTGCTTAACTCTCAAAGAAGCTGAGGCTATGCTGAATGATTGCCACAGTGGAGCTTGTGGTGGTCATTTATCTGGGCTTGCTACAGCCCAAAAGATCTTGCGTGCTGGGTACTTTTGGCCTTCGATTTTCAAATATTGTATGGAGTCGGTCAAAAAGTGTCATCCGTGTCAAGTTTATACTCGAAAAATGCGTGCTCATCCAGCTCCGCTTTTTCCAGTCATTACTATCGGTCCCTTTACAAAGTGGGGTATTGATTATACTACTTGTAACCCGCCTTCGGCTAAAGGTCACAAGTACATTATTGTAGCAGTAGACTACTTTACTAAGTGGGTCGAGGCTATGCCTACTTTTGGGAATGATGGTGAGACTGCAGCTCTTTTTCTTTTCAACCAGGTTATTGGTCGTTTTGGTATTCCTAGAGAGATTGTCACTGATCATGGCAGTCATTTTCATAATAGCATGATGGCTGAGTTGGCTCCAAAATTAGGTTTCCGGCAGGAGAATTCATCTCCGTATTATCCTCAAGCCAATGGGCAAGTGGAAGCCATGAATAAATCCTTGAAGACAATTCTTCAAAGGACAATTGATAAAACTAGATCCAACTGGCATATTATGCTATATCCTGCACTTTGGGCATACAGGACGTCAGTGAAAACTACAACTGGCTTTATTCTGTTTCAGCTAGTCCACGGGTTGGAATCCGTATTTCCCATTGAATGTGAGATTCCTTCTCTTAAGTTAGCTGTTGAACTTCTTCCTGACACTTCTAGTCTTGAAGAACGACTCCTTCATCTGGAACATCTCGATGAGCAGCGTCGGGATGCTGCCACGATGAATGAAGCGCATAAAAACCGAGTTAAAGTTCAGTACGATAAGGCGGTCAAACCTAGGGTTTTTTCGGAAGGTGACCTTGTTTTGGTCTATGCCCAAGAAAAAGATGCCCTAGGGGCAGGAAAGTTTAAGTCTATGTGGTATGGCCCCTTTATCGTTAAAAAAGTCCTTAAGAAAGGAGCATATACCTTGGTTGATTTTGAAGGGAATGAGTTGCCGGAGCCTAGAAATGGGCTCTATTTGAAAAAGTATTATGCCTAGGCTTCGGCCTGGCATTTTGCTTTTGTATATAGTAGTTTTGCTTTGTACATATCTGGTTTTTTGATCTTTGATGGGATGGTGATGTTTTTGATCTGCTTTGGCAGGTTGTGTCGGATGTCATGAGTCATTTTGGTTTCGCCGATGGTGCTAGTAGACACACCCGGAACTTGGCTTCCGCGGCTTGGGTGCTTCATTATCCATCCGGTCAGCTGTTAGTATCAAGAGGAATCTGCATTGGTCCTGCTTCCAATAATATAGCAGAATACACTGCAGTTGTTTATCTACTCTCGAAGGCAATATCTTTGGGTGTTGATTCGTTGGTAGTTTTCTTGGACTCTCAGCTGGTGGTGTCGCAGTTGAACAATACTTATCGGGTTCGAGATCCATTTTTACTTCGGTTGTTCTTGAGGGTACGTTTGTTACAAAGATCATTTCAATTTTTAACTTTCATTCATATTCCTCGAGCTGACAATTGGATGGCAGACTCATTAGCTAATCAAGCACTGGATTGGCACATTAATCATTCCATACAATAAAATTTAATCATCAAAAACATCATACATTTTGATACATTTGTCACATCACATCAAACATCGCTGTATATATATCATTAGAGTGTTCAAAAAACTTTACAAAATTTGGATCCATAAAGTCATACAAAAAATTGGGCTTATCCCCGATCATGTTCAGTCTCAAAAAATATACAGTCATCTGGTATGTCATATCTATCTACTCCTGAGGTCCTTGCCCAGAAGTTGTGTTCCTATAGAACACGATCGCGGTGGCAACTCGGCGGAATAACCGTACCCAGTCTCGGGGTACTCCTACCACCCGTCTCTGGATGGCTTCAGGTAGATCTTCCACTGCAGCCATAGGTACTTGGCGGGTTAATCCCTCCAAGTTCCTCTGTACAGCCTGGAGGGTTCTGTCTGGATCTACTATATCCGCTTCGCCCCTGCGACGCTTATGTCGCGGGTAACCCTCAGGTCGAACTGGTCCAATATCTGTATCATGATCATTATAAAATTGTAAGTCATTTTGAATCCAATCAAAAACATCTTTGTTTTTCATTTTTTCACAAAATCCAAAAAAATTATATAAGTCAAAAATTGCAAACTTATCGACTGTGCCCCATGCTGTGCCTGGTGGAAGGACAAGATCTGGATCGCCACGAAAGTCCATCCCGGCATAGGGATAGTCATCCACAACGATGATTTGTTCTCTCAACCATTGGAAGAACTCATCATCCCAAGTGGTCCGGGGAACTTCACTTCCCCCCAATCTCTTCATCATGTCTGCCCAGCGGGCAATTCTTGGGTCTCTCGGGCTGCTGATGGTAGAGATCACTTTGGGTCTTAGCCCAGGAATATTGTCGAAGAATAATGTCATAAAAATTGTACCATATCCAAAATGTTTTGTCTTTGCCTTTCGGATTGAAGTCAATTGTTGCTTCATGTTCATCAGAAGAGCTGTGCACCAATCATATAAATGAGTTAAGCATTCCACTGCTATACTCATTTGCGTCCTAGATGCCTGGTGTAGAGAAGCTGATCCTGCTACTCTCCCAATGGTAAAAAGGAGGATTTTTATGTGCAAGTCTCTTAAATCTTTGATTGCAATTTGAGTCCCAACTTTCTTGGAACCCTCTACGCAGTAGACGTGGACGTAATCTTCCACGGTTAGCCCTCCCAAAGGCTTACCATGCAAGTCTACTGGCTCCCCCCTCCGGGAGAGTCCAATAATAAAATATATATCTTCACCTCGATGCGTACGGGCATTTGATCTATAATGAAGCAGTCTTCCTCCGGTTCCCAATAGTTCACAAGCATTTCGAGAAACCGGACATTACTCTTCATATTTGGCATTTTGAAAAACTTGAGCAATCCGCAATTTCGGAGAATATTTAGTGATGCTTGATCCTGCATGACTTCTTGATCAATAGCACTGTGTTCACGCTCTCTCCATGATATGGTCATCTTGCAAAATTTCAATAATCCGTTCATTAGCTACGCTTTTTTCATTTTGGGTTGCGCATACGCGACTTTCTTTGTGCACAGTCGCGTATATACGCGACTTGGTCATTATAAACCCGCGCATGCGCAAACCCGTGATTTTTAGCAAGTAATTCCACCGTGAAAATTCCTAATTTTTAACTTATGAACGGAAAAAATGAATAACAAGGATGGTTTATGCGCTTACCTGACAAATTCGGTGAAGTTTGACGGTCGGTTGCTCCTGTTTTGATGAAAGAGGCTTTTTTCTCCAGAGCACTTTTTCCCAAATCAGCAATGTAACAATGAACCAAATATGAGGTAATTTGTCTATTTATGCCCAAAAAGTTGAAATTTTTCGCAAAAATTTGTTATGCTTATTTTTTCAATCTATCTCAAGCTGCATAACCCGGATACTTGGAAGTGCCCAGATTGGTATATTTTCAGGTACATTTTGACGAATTTGAGATTTTTCCGGTTTTGGATCCATGACTGCTGACCCGTCATGGCAGGTATATGATCTTCATTGGCATATAGGTTAGGGAATCCACTTTTCGTTGCATTTTGCATACTAGCCTCCATTCTGATCACTTGCCATAGGGTCGATCCCATCAGGTCATGAGTATTACACCCATTTCACTCGCCGATTATTTAATCATGACTTGGTGGTAGAGCCTTCCTTTACATGGGCTTCTTAGTTAGTTCCTCGCTATCACTTGTTGCCCATGCTGCGTTTTATGTAGGCTCATGAGTCCTCTTTAGTCCCACCAAGACTTATGTGTTGGAGCTTCATTCTTCTTCTTCCTCACTATCATTTTTCTGGCTTTTACCCTAGAGGCTCCCTGGTGTTGTTGAGTTGTATTACTGCATTGCATATTGGCTACTTGTTTATCCTGGCCTTTAGCCGGCTTCATTTTGGACTCAATGTTTAAGCCAACTTTTGACTTTGACTATCTGTACAAGTTAAACCATTGCATGCACTTGGCTATCGTGACTTGACACCCTTTTACCCATGGATGGAACATTCCTCTGAGTATTGCTTACCAGTTTCTGCCACCTTGCATTGAGCATAGGATCGTTCCAATCCCAGGAACTAGTGCATCTGTTTCTTGATACTCGTTCTATCCATTGTACCATAGCATTCTTTTATTCTTTTTCAGGCTTATTATATGAAAAAGACAAAAAAATCAAATATAACAAAAGAGCGGGAACGGGATGTAACTTCGTAATTTGATGGCAGTACAGTGTCAATTTTTCGCCCTTGAACAAAGCATATACACTTATATATCTTTCCTCCATTTGGGATGGTTTTAGTTTTGACCTAGGTTCAGCCTTTACCTTGTTTCACTTGTCAATCCTCCCCCGGTTGGTTATCTCTTCCAATCATATGGAGAGTTTGTTCTGCCTCCTGCATAACAGACTTATACAGTGTCACTTTTTATTGCCATGGTCATCACGAGTCGTGCTTTTGTTCAAGGGAAGTCTAACCAGAGTCGGCCATTCTGTGGTGTCTCTTGACTCATTATTCAGTCGGCCTTCCCGGTTTTGTCAGTATCTTGTTCTATCACATCAGATGTTTTGGTCTTCTGCTTGTGCTGGTTTGAGAAGGTACCCATTGACTTCTTGCTGGCAGGTTTGTCTCTTATCGACTACGACATATTGCTCTGAGAGCAGACCTAGAGCCGCACCCTGGCCCTATTTCCATCATTGATAGGTGACCTTGTGCTCAGCATTTGATCATCATTATGGGTCTTTGACTGAGTGGTTTCCCCTGTGTTCGACGTCAACATACATTATCACACTTGGGATTCGTGCAGTACCTTGATTTCCATTTGACCCTATTGGTGGATTTCTCGCCTCTGTGTCAGCTTTCATTATTGGTTGGTTTAGAGGGTTTCTTCCGTGCGCTAGCTTCATCTTGTGCATGTCAGAAACATACTTCAGTTTGGTTCCGTCACTCTACTTCGTCCGATTCCTTCCAAATCTTGGCCTGCGGGTTACACTCGCGCTAGACTGATTTGGGATGCCTTAATGCCTTCCTTCCAGCAGATCTTTTCCCATCGACTCCGACTCATTGCTCCGGGAATAAGGTCTAGAGTATTTTTGTCAGTACCTTAGGGTTTGCAATCATCAGTGGCAGACTCTTCGCTATCGACAGTGGGGATTCATCATTGCCTCCTGATTGGTAGATTCTTTCAAGTGTTCGACTTCAACTCATTCATTCGCACTTGTTAGATTGTACTGGGGCACCTTGACACTCATTTTCATTATTGGTGGGTTGTCTCGCATTGGTTAATGGTATACATCATTGACTGGTAATCCAACGATTTCTCACATGGTCGACTTCAGCTCATTTATTCCCATTGTGTAGAATTGTGCCATAGTGATCGGTGAAGACCTCGGGTTGCATCAACATTTCTCGGTTCACTTTTGACAGTCCATTCAGTTTCTGCCAGTGATGCCGTTCACCCTTATATGTTGCAGTGTCAGTACAACAACATATTATATGTTGGCTCCCGAGTTGTGTGATTGTACCATGTGTTCCACCCCTTATGATTTGGTACTTGGAGATTCAGTTACTTATATGATCAAACATCTAGTTTCAGCATCATTGATCAGTTTTCTATATGTGATACTTGGACATTGATTCAGACTTGTACTTCCGGGCCATGCTCAGATGATTCATTGTGTACTTTCAGTTCAGCTATACTTGTATACATTTTGGATCTATTCTGTACTTTCGATATGATGTATTTTTGACTGAGCATGGGTATGCCCGCCTCAGCATGAGTTGACTCTCTGTTTTCTTTCATTGGTTTTTGGTAGGCTGAAATTTGGTGAAGTCCTCTCTTGTCCTTGCGAAGTTCTTTCTATGTGCATAATACATTTCGGCCATCATGTACCCCTTCTGACCTCATATATTAGGGGGCATCTGTTATAGCATCATTTTTCACCCTCATGTGATTCATGATTGTCTCTATGGCCTTGGGCACCAATTCCCACAGACTTGAACAAATTCATTAAAAAACAGTGTTAAAATTCCCATACGCGGGTATGCCCAGACTTTTCTGCGTGTATACGCGAGTCCACATGTACTTTTCTGCGTATTCCATTAAAATCATTAAAAATATATATAAAAATTCCCTATTTTCGGGTGTGGTTGATGGTTACTCCAGTAGTTCAACCGCCCCAGCACGTGGCCAACTGTTTCCAACTGATTGAAACTACTTTGAGGGAGTATAAAAGCCCCTCATGTGCATGGCCTAAGGGAGAGAGAAATTTTATAGACATTATACTCTGTTGGAATCCCAATTCAGTTTGAATTCCCATGCCTCCTGCACTTTCCCAGATTTATACAGGAAACCCTTGTTTCCTGGAGATGTTCATCCATTTATATGCCATCTCGAGTGCACAAGTCTTGAAAGTATCTTAGCGAGGCAAGGGCGGGACAGATCCGGAAGACGGTCTGCTCGAAGATCGTGGAAGGATTTAGGTGATCTCTCCACTCTTTACTACTGTACATGCTGTTCGTAATAATGAAGAACCATCTTGTTCCTGAACTTGTGTGTTAATATCTATTTGTATATGTGAAAAGATTGATTAGTAAGCAGTTATTATCGTTTATATCATATTTCACATGGATTACACTAATGTTTAGGAGGAATATATCTTGTACAACTAGGTTCAAGTGCATGTTCTTTCTTGTTTTCCGGGTTGGAGAGGAAGAAGGGTTGCGGGAGTTTGGACCCCACGGGATCTACATTGAACGTAGGACTACGGGTGGATTACTGCTATCGTTGTTATCTAGTTTTTTGCATTCAAGTGTGGTTGTGTGTGAGTCCTTCTGAATAGCATGCCCTGATCTGTGGAGGTTTTGACCCAACAAACCTATAGGGTGTTTTTCCCCGAAACAGTTGTCTCCAAGGAAGGCATTGTAGTAAATCTAGAGAATATAAGGGCCATCGTGGAGTGGGTGGCTCCTAAGTATATAGATGAGGTGAGATCATTCATGGGATTGGCAGGTTACTACAGGAGGTTCATCAGGAACTTATCATAGATTGCTTACCATATTACATCATTACAAAGGAAAGGTAAGAAGTTTGATTGGACAGAGGAGTGTGAGGCCAGTTTTGAGCAGCTTAAGAAGTTGTTGACACATGCTCCAGTGTTAAAGACTGTAGATCCTTAAATTTTTCTATAATAATCTATTTTTGATACATATGTAATATTATTTAAACCTCACTCATGCATTTAGAGAGGGGTCCAAGATTTTATCAAAAACACTTTGCAAAAGCTTGCATTTTTGTACTTTTGTGATTGTTTTGATGAAATATATGGAAAGTATCTTGATTTTCTTGGATATTGAAGCATAATCTACTGAATTTGCATTTTTGTACTCTTAGAGTGTATTTGGTTGAAAAGAAGCAGATCGACGTTGTTGATTTCATGAGTAGAACCTTTCATATCTGGTATTTCTATCTTTATGATTCAGTTTTGTTTATGTATTAGCAATAATTTTCCTTATATTGTATTATGTATGAGATTTGAGTTACAGTTTTTCATTAAAGCACTATTGTATGATGTTTCAACTGAAATTCTTTATTGAGTATATGATCAATTGATATATGTGATATAGTTTCACAATGATTTTTCTTAACTATTTAGTCAAAATAGTTATCTTTAAAATGTTTCTTCTCTTATAGCAATTGAATGATATTTATTACCTTTTGCTTTAAGATATCCTTGTAGATCGCATGAGTTAAGTTATCCCGAGTATAGATTAAGTTAAATATTATATTAAATAGATGAATGTGTTTGTTAATTAAACAAATCATTTCTTTTAGTTTAAAATCATTTTCCATTTCACCTTATATCAAACCCATCATCATCATATCAAATATTTATTTGAGAAGCGGGTTCCCGTATCCCCGGTCGGAAGCCACTATACCAAACGAAAAAGGAGTTGCTTCCAAGGTTCGGACCGAGTGGTTATCCCCCATGTTGTTGCAACGAAATTCTAGGGCCTCAACATTTTGGCGCTAGAAGGAGGGCCAACTGTGAATGGCAAAGAAAACTGATCAAAAATAAAGAGGCCATCCTAATAGTTGCTCTCCCTCTAGATCTCCTCCAACTTTTGGATCCCCATCTAGAAATACCATATTAATATTAGAAGTTGAACAAACCTCTCCTAAATCTCCTAGTAAATCTCAGAAATTAATTTCTTCATATTACAAATCTGAATCACCAGAAGTTTAGACTTTGATAGAGCAATTAGAACAAATCTCCATTTCAGCTGAAAAACCTATAACTTCTCAGTGATCTGAAGGAAGTGTTTCATCTGTTTTACAGCTAAGACACATATTGACTCGTTCTCTAAGTTAGAATATTGGAATTTATCCTCTGGAATTTCCAATTACTTATTTTCGAAAGAATACCAAGAAATATAAATCACAGACATATATTAGTGAGGTTTTATCCAATTCTCCATCTCAAATCCATTCGTTCCCTCCACTCATTTCAACAGCTCCCATTCTAACTATTGTTGCTAGTTCTTCTAGTTCGGGGAGCTAACCTCCCTCCTCTTCGAGTCAAATCCTGCTCATATCTTCATCCATACGTACTCCTATCATCATGGCAGGACAACAACCACCAGCGCGAGTACAACCATGGAGTAATCCGAAGCATTTGTGTGATAGCAGTCCTATTCATCACTCTTCCTAAACATCACGAAAGATGGTTGTCCAAATTTAATCACGATGACGGTCTACCGGCGAAGAACATATCCATAATTATATGTTAGCCATCAATTTAAATGAAGTTCACCGAAGAAAGTGAGTGAGTCGATTGTTCCATATACTCTTATATGATCTGCAGGATCCTGGTACTTTTCATTACCCCCTCGCTCCATAACTAGTTGGGATATGTTTGAGCAACAATTCTTAGCTAAGTTTGGAGATGATAGAACCATTGCATCACTTATCAATGAAGTGTCCAATTTGAAGGCTAAAACTGGAGAAAAGATTAAATATTTCAACTTTAGGTTCAATAAAATACTCAATAAAATTCCTACTACGTTAGCTCCTAGCGTTGATGTTCAAATTGAGTGGTATATATCTTCTCTTCCCTCTAATATAGCCATTTTTGTCGATAGAGCGCAGTTAGTCACATTAGTAGAGAAAATGAAGGAAGCTTTATTTGTAGAAAACACATAGTTTCTCTTGAAAATAAAATCTCTCAAGAAGAATTTTTTTTTAAGAAAGTGTCTTTCAAAGATGAATCTAAAAAGAAAGTTTCTTATATTTTGTTCAGGGTAACTGATTTTGTTTAAGAATAAGCTTTCATTCTCGTTAGAATCAACTTGCTTAAGGAATAAATGAGTCCGTTGTGAGCCATGCTCTGAAACAGGAAGTTTTGGATTGATCACGATTGCAGTGAAACTCAATGCGGTCGAATAATCCATGGGGGTTACTATAAGTCGCGTTCTTACGCAACGAATGCGGACTTATGAAATACAATAATGATGGATGATCGATATGGAATGGAGCGTTAATGGTGCGGTGGAGGTTAAAAACGAAAGAAGAACGGAACCATGAGCATGAAGGCAAGACGCGTGAGAGATAAACGGTAAAACGGAAGGCGAGGACGAGCAATTTTCGACCAGAAGTTAAAGGGTGGTAAGTGGAATTGAGGAATTTAATGTGATATCACAAACTCAACGATGCGTGTCCATAGGTGGTTTCTAAAAACCACTTACATTGCGTGAAATTGGAGAGATAGCCTCCACGTACTTTCACAGTGCGATATCTCTTTGTGATCGTCGGATCACCGAAGTTGACCCGACATTTTCTCGAGTCAGATGTGAATGGGAGGTTAAAAAATGGGCCCCAGTTCATTGCGCAGAGTTTGAGGTTTAAAACCAATGCATTTAATCTACACGACACTCGTTGATTGCCATCGGATCAGTTGGATGGGGCACGACGAGATTGCGACCGTCGGATGAAATGGTATGTATGCGTGGGTCCAATATTGTTTTATTGTTGGCGGTTGATTTGTAATCAAGTCGGGGTTGTGTAAGAATGAATGTATATATACAGTGTGTGAATAATGCATGAAGGTTCATATGATATAGTTGGATGAGTAGTATTAAATCCTATGTCCCGAACTTAAGAGATGTGATATATTACGGGGTTTGGTTTATGTGATATAATGTGAGGTTGGTTTGAACGAAAGCAAGTTGTAAAGTTGAATGTACCACGGTTGGTTAGTGGTAGTAGAAATATGAATATAAAGTGGCCAATACATAATGCGATTTATTATAAAGGTCGAGTTGAAAGTTTAATAAAACCCACGAAATGATGAGGGAAGGTTTCATATAAAACAACGTAATTTAAATGAGATAGTGTTTAAAAGTTGAATGGACCATATAATCATTTTGATAATGGGTTTTATTAAAGTTTGAAAGGTGAATTATGAACGGGTTGTGGGACCAACAATCCTACGCTTGTGGGTATTTGGTCCTTTAAATACAAAATCGAATGTTTTTTATGCTTTCAAAATATTAATGGATTGTGAGGTTCGATGATAGAATGCAATAGTGGAATGCCAAAGGAAGGAGACTTATAAACTAGGTTTTTAGTCCAAGTTCCAATACATATGGTTGCATTGTCATAAATTAAAGACCGAAGGCTAGGTGGGCCTTAATTACAAGGTGAACTTTGGTTTAATTTGTATATACGGATACTAATTTCCATAACCATGGAATAATGAAGATTCCACCTTTAAATTAAATTTCCAGATAAAGATTATTTGGAGCGCATTATTTTTCAGATGCATAGGAATAAAAGCTGTGAGTTGCCCATATTGAAATAAATTGGGCATAAATTAGGAAATGCATTTTATATGCATAGAGAAAGTTTAATGTGAATTGAATTATGCGCGAAACACCTGAATAAAGACCACGCATATGGTGAGTACCAAATTAGTTGTATGCGTTTTATATGCATAGAGAAAGAGAAAAAGTGGGCCTGACAGAGGTAAACAGAGATTGTTGGTTTGACAGGTGTACATGCACAGATGCACACAATTACAGTGAACAAGTATGCGAACGATTCCATGACATCGGCGGATACACAAGTGCGAGAAAACAACGGTATGTGAAACGATTTACTGCGACGACGGAGAAAAGACAAAACTAGCAAGCGAGTGTTTGGAAAGAGGACTAAGTGAAATTTACATATGTGGCGAAAATGGGAATGTAAATGTTGTAATTGATTTTATATTGTTTGTGATGCATTGGAAAGTCTCAGGAGGGAAAACAAAAATCTTGCTTTGTAATATTGAAATTAATGCATATTGTTATATTTTTACGAATGAGCGGGTAAAAGAAATGAGAAGGCGAGGAAGGCAAGGAACGTGTCCATTTTAAAATTACACGAGGGAACGCTAAAAGTCATGAGGGAATTTATATAAATAATATCACATTGATATGCATAAAGAGGTTAGAGAGGGTTAGAGAATTCGAGAAATGATGCGGTGGGGCGAGAGAAGAAGGAGGAGGCGATAGAAAAAGAAGAGAATGCGGCCAGAAGCGGTGGGGGCGAGAGAAAGAAGGAGTTCTTTCGAGCGAGAAGAAGGAGGAGCGATAGAGAATGTGAAGATGCGAGAGATGATATAGGGAAGAAGGGAAATATGAGGGGCCCGATGGACAACGAGGAAAAGAAGGAATGAAACGGAGAGTGATATCCAGTAAATCAACAAGTGTTTTTCTTTTGAAAGAGTAAGGAAGTTGGAGCTTCCCTATCAAGTTGTATCTTGATAGATGTCGGTTATGGTGAATGATGGAGCCTCATGTAGGTTGTAGCACAGAAAAATATATAGGAGTTGGTGCTTCCACATCAAGTTGTAGCTTGATAAAATATCGGTTGTGGGCGGCGGGGTTGAAGCCTCCACAGCAGGTTGGTGCACTGCCGAGAAAATTGATGGGAGTTGGAGCTTCTTTGCGAGTTGTAGCTTGCAGGTGAGAGTTGGAGCCTCCTGTGGGTTGGTACTGTAGAAAATCGGTGGTGAGAGGGAGTTGGAGCTTGCCTTTGCATCACAACAATAATAAGATGTGTTTTTCTTCCTTTATGGGTTTCCACTTATACACAGTGTACATGTGCATGATGTACATGTGTTGATATGTGTTGGCGAGAAAGAGTGAGTCGACGCGGTGAGGATCTCCGGTAGAAATTCCCCAATTAGACCTTGAACCGTTTGGAGTAGGGATCCCGTCTGAGGTGTGGGTCCGGCTACCGCTTAAGACGCCTTCCCTTAGGTCTCAAAAGAAACTGATTGAACCTGCAGACATACACTTATTCACATGATACAGATTACAGGATTGATGCGTTAAACATGAATCAAACACTATGCGTAGCAAGATTATAAATAAAGCATGTACACCTCAGGAGATGTCATTAGCAACACATCTTTGGGGGTAATGCTTATATGGTAGTCTGACCACAAAAGAAATAGTTATTCATGATGAGATATCCCTTTACTTCTGAAAGATAAAACAAAATGCTAACAAAATAGTTCATTAACATTCATTAATAGAGCAGATGATAAATTGAACATCATTAATACAACACAGATAGCCATGACGCATAAATGATGACATGAAGAGTGCAGTTTCATTAATCATAGGATGTTCTGAAACTGTACAAGGAATACGCACAGTGTTCGCACAGCAAAACGCATCATAACCATAGGGTGTGTTAACAAGAATCTGTATTCATATGTACAAGAGTATAATCTTTCAATACAATGCTATGTAGCTCCTGAGTTTCCAAAAAGAAAAGCCCATATTACTTTCCCCGTAGGGAGTTTTATAGCACAAAACTTGCCCTTTGGGCTTCCCGACTTTTCGCCTGCCTGCCTGTTGAGCTGCCTTGCGACCTTGAAGAGTTTGCGACCTGCGACTTGTCTGGTATGCGCGACTTACGACCTGGATAGGCAGTGCGACCTACGACTTGTCCTCTTGGTGCGACCTGCGACCTGGCTCTAACTGCTGCTCATGACTTGCTGCTACCGGGCTGTGGAGATGGACGCGCAATATTGATGTCAGGGGCGTCAATCTGTTGCTCTTTGAGAAAATCTTTCCATGTCCGGTACTCTGCCGCTATGGGGGAAACCAGAGGGACCTCCTCCTTCAACCGATGCATGCATTCCAAAGCATTTGGTACTAAGGTTTCCCTTTTCTGTGAGATCTGGTTTGACAGCGAGGCAAGCTTGGTATAAATCCGCACTGGAGTGGCAATAAACTGACTCAGATGTTCTTGAGATGCTGAGGGCTCGGGAGCAGCAGCGGCTTGCTTGATAGGCTGCAAAAATGACTGGATGTCCTGATCCACTTGTTCCCAGGTTTTCTCTTCATCCAACGCCCCAAGCGACGGAATGTGGTGCAAAGTGTGCATCGAGTCGATATCGTTGATCAGGTGGTTGTATGAAGACATCACTTTGTCCAGGTCCTTAGACAGTTTGTCCTTAGATTGTATTGCCATACGGAGATGAACCTTAGCATCCTGTGTATGAATCCAATCCCTCTTGGGAAAATTTTCAGGTGCCTGAGGGTAGTGTACTGTCCAGCCCATCATCTTGTCTAAGGCCTGTGAGGCCTCCCTGAGTTGCTCGTGCTTTTGCTTGGTTTCTGCTCATGCTCTTACCAGTGGGGCGACTGTTTGTTTGATGGTGAACATTTCTCCATACACCTGCCTCATGGTTACTTCCAACACTTCACACTCCTTGAAAATGGCCAGTGGGACTTCATTTACCGGTGGAGTCTGGTTTCGAAGTTGCTGCACTTCTGCTCTCAACTCTGCTTTCTCATGTTCTGCTCTTTTCTCGCGCTGCTCAGCTGCTTGCAGTCTATTTTGTAGAGAGACTATTTCTCTACTCATTCTGGTTACGTTCTCTTCCGTGGCTGCGATGAAAGCAGTACCCGCCGATGCTATCATTACAGGATTAGTCCTGGTATCAAGGACTATGTCTTTGCCTGTTGCAACTGTGGATGTGGCAGAGGGACTTTGCGCCAGTGACCTTCTTTTCTCTTGCCGGATTTTGAAAGAGAATTGATCAAATGTGAGTCTGGTGAGGTCAAATACATCCTCTTCCTGCCCCTGGGGGGATCTAACATCAGAAAGCTTGGTACCGCCCAGAGGTATGTCGAGGGGATTTACCTCGATATCTTCCAGCATGTCATCCTCTCTTTCTTCTGTGTTCTTTTCTTCTTCTTCCTTTCGTCGGCGTTCAGCTTCTGCTGCTGCTTCTATTTCAGCCTTCCTCTTCCGCTCAGCTGCAGCAGCCTGTTCGGCCTTCTTTTGGCGCTCAGCTTCTGCAACCTGTTCGGCCTTCTTTTGGCGTTCAGCTTCTGCTTTATCCAGCTCTGCCTTAAGTGCCCGTTCTGCTGCGGCCTGTGCCTCCTTTCCCTCCTTTTCTTTCCTGGCCTCCTTGGCCTGTTTCTTCTTCTGTGTTGCTGTTGCACTCTTCTGGCGTGCTTCCTCATCTTCTTTTATCTTCTTTTCCCTTTCTTGTTGGGCTTTTGCTTCTGCTTCTTTCTGTTGGATGGATGGAGTAAGCCCTGTGTTGGTCCGAGATGTCTTTGGCAAAGAGGAAGAGGAACCTCCTAACTGACGACTTCTGTCTTCTAGGCTCTGATCATCTGGATCTTCTTGGACCACGTTTACTCCCGGAGCAAATCGTCTCTCAGCATTATACCAGTTCCTTCTCTCGTCTTCTGTCGGGCGCTCAATATGCTGATAAGTCCATTTGAATTTAGCTTTCAGGCAGTGTTCAGGAACTATTCTCTCCGGGTCATATGTTCGGTGTTCTAGCGCCCCAAGTTGATAACTTTTCATTGCTTCTCCCTCCGCTGCTACTTCCCTGAAGTCTTTAATTGTGCACGCGCCAATGGTGAGGGGTAGCGTGGGCCACGGCTTCTTTTTGCCTTTAGACAGGACGCTGGAGAAGCCTTGATACATCTGGAAGCATACCTCCTGGATGAGCATTTTGTCTGTCACAAAGCGAGGCATACCATGTGGTGCCCTGTAGGTTCCAAAGACTCGGATGAAGGTATACCCCGGGAAAGGGAACTAGTGTGCCACTTTGACTAGAGTCTCCTTGGCCCGCCAAGACATGCAAGGGGCGTCTTGGCCAAATAAGTGTCTATACAGAGAGGGGATAAACACTTGGGAGATCTGATCTATATCCTGTTTGTATTTGGACTCCCAGAATACCTTGAGTTGCAGATGAATTTCACGTGACTGCTCGGAATCCCAGTTGTGTGCCCACCCCTCGAAGTGTAATCTTGCGCAGACAGCATCCAGTAGGTAAGAGGCCATGTAAAATTCGGCAGGCGTTCCTTCATCCGGGGCCAATGCCGCGTTCAAGTTGGTCTGCATTGAAGTCATCAATATGCCAGCCCAGTTGAAACGGGTGCCATGTGTTTTCACATACTCCATGATGGTAGCCCAACTACCGCTGAAAGTGGAGCAATCCAGGCGCCCGTAGAGCCTGCAAAGCATGGCGGAAACTAATTTATAAACCTTCCGCAGGCTAGCCACTGGGTATTCTTCTTCTTTCTTGACCTTGAACTTCTCGGGCTCCTCCCACCATTGTCTAATAGTATCAACTATCGGAACAGCGTGAGCAGTAGCCCATTCTGGAGTGAAAAGCTCATCCGGGCGAGGCAATGAGTAGTAGAGGTGAGCATCCGCGCCTACGAGCGTAGCGAAAGCCCTGCCTTCATTGTCTCGGATCACAAACTTCTTAGGATCTGTCTTTTGTATGATCCAATCTATCACCTCAGGACACGGAAATATGGCTGGATGCGCCCCTGCCAGATGTAGTTTGGACTTCTTGACTGCCAAGTATATTTCCCGGTCTGGGAGATCTTCTGGAAATTCCTCTTCCGGTATGGCGAATTCATGATACACCTGGTACCATCGCATACTGTCATCTTTTGCAAAGGTACATAGTGTATCCCTGTATATTGGGGGTGGGGACACCACTTCCAGCTCATCAATTTCTTCCACCATTTGCTTGTCCTTCCTCCGAGATAGCAGGGGCGCCATGTCACTAGAATCTGATAAAACAGGTATGCACTCTATGTCTTCTTGAAGTTCACCTGTCAAATTCATAAAGGAATCCCAAGATAAGAACGACATGATGATATAAAACCAGTTACAGTTTAGTGATGAAATTTAGCTGTGACACATGTAAAACTGGATTACTGGTTTACTGGGTCGCTGGGTCGCAAATTGCAAGAAAAAGGTTCAGGCGCGACCTTGTGACCACGCGACCAGGTCGCTGGGTCGCTGGGTCGCAACTCTCCGAAACAAATGGAAAATGCGACCTTGCGACCTCGCGACCAGGTCGCTGGGTCGCTGGGTCGCAGATTCCAGAAATATGGAAAATTTGCGACTTTGCGACCTTGCGACCAGGTTGCTGGGTCGTAGGTCGCGATAAGGCTTGCCGGGGGGGCTTTGCGCACGCGCAGCTGTGAGTCTTCTTTTCTCCCTCCCTTTGAGGATTTATAAGCTGGCTGGGTCCAGGCAGAGCTGAGGAATGGTTTTAAGAGCAAGGGGCAAAGCTACGAGAGTTTGAACCAGAAATGTGGTGAGGTTGGACATTTGTGGAGAAAGCAGATTCACAAAACACTCAAAAAATATAAAAGATCAGACAAAGGGAAATTTAAAGGCCTAAGGGGACATGGGTTTGGAAAGAAATGCTCATAATGGAAACAGCAGGAGGAAATGGTAACTTACCCGGGAAAATCGCGCCAGCCGAGCTGTCAGAGGCGTTTTCTTTCAAATCGCTGAATGTGTAAAATGCGACCTGGCGACCTCCCTTATATAGAAGGTCGCACGTGCGGGCAATAAATGCGGGTCACTGGGTCGCAAATCAGTTAATTTCAGAGTTTTACGACCTTGCGACCTTGCGACCTGGCGACCTGGGGTTGCGGGGTCGCAAGGTCGCTGGGTCGCACTTTTAGTTAAACTTGTATATTTGCGACCTAGCGACCTAGCGACCTGGGGTAGCTGGGTCGCAAGGTCGCTGGGTCGCACTTTTCGTTAAAGTTGGAGATTTGCGACCTGGCGACCTGGCGACCTGGGGTCGCAAGGTCGCAAGGTCGCGGGGTCGCGGTTTTCATCAATAGTTTAACTTTGCTACTTGGCGACTTGGTGACTTGGTGACTTAATAGTTTCTCTTTAGTTTTAAGGGGCTCCAAAATTTTGAAATGGTGATATTTTTGGAGGGTGTTGTAGGGGCTACAACAAATGGCGATTCACTGGACGAACTCAGAGTCTCTGCTGATAGTTAGTCTTGGCGGGGGGAGGGAGGGGCCTATGCTGACTGTTTTCTTTTACCTTGTGGTTGACATTTCCTAACCTTTGGCACCTTGCTAGGTCGCTCAATCTGCTGGCCTGTTTGGGCACCGTTCAACCAAATTCATTTCTTCAGGTCTCCGGACTGGAAGGGTTGGAGAACTCCAGGCAGCCACAGGGTCTGGTACGATTATTTTGTCCTCATCGTGTTGCTCCGCTGCCAGCGAACCTCTCGGTCCCGGCGGAGTCACTGCCTAGGAATCGTGAACGTTGCTCCGCTGCCAGCGAGCCTGGTCAGTACTCCGACGGAGTCGTTACATCACCTCTCTGCGCAGGAAGCCTTTCTCAATCATTTACCCTTTATTAGTGTGCTATTGCACTTATTTTGAATGTGCCTAAGGCACTTATTTAGATGTGCTCGTGGCACTTATTTGAAACGGAAATTTAGCCTGGGCGGATGAGGGATCCCGACTTATTTTGCTGGCAGAGAGGTTGTTCCTGGTCTAGTGTGAGGACTTTGGTTTTTCCCAGATACCCTGTCGTAGCATAGAGTACCTCTTTTCCCTTATGGTCTAGTTACCTCTCACACTGCATTTTCTTTTGCGGACACCATCTTAGGCTGACGAGGTAAGCTTCCTGCTTGATGCCTCGAGTTCGGTGATATGTTGCCCTTAGGTGCAGAGAACAAGCAAGCTTTTTTTGCCTTTGAGTCTATCAGAAAGGGTTTTCCATCAGCAGAGAACCTATTGCAGTGTGCCAATTGCGTGGCTCTAACAAATCCTTCCTCAAAATTTTATTACTATATTTGTTTATTTATTTATTTATTTATTTATATATATATATTTATTTATTTATTTATATATATATATTTATTTATTTATTTATTTGTAAACAAGTATGAGAGAAGAAAATATGGTACAAGGGTAATATAGCCCTCTAAGGGTAGCTAGGTGAAATAGTGTTTGAGGTCATGCCCATTTACCGGGAGGACCTCGACTCGTCCCTCAAGGGTTTGCAATCTAAAGGTGTGGGATCCTATCTTCTCATTAATTTGGAAAGGGCCTATCCAAAGTGCTTGGAACTTGGAATGCTTCCCCTTTTCCTCATGGGCTTTATCCCACTTGAGGACTAGGTCTCCTACTTCAAAATTTTTGTTCCCTGTGGACTTTTTATCAAACCATCTTTTGATTCAGCTCTGATGGATGGAAAACTTTTCTCGGGTCTTTTGCCTTTCTTCCTCCAATTTCAGCAAGGTGTCGATTCGAGTCTGCAAGGTAGGGCACAGGGTACCATGACATTCTTGGGACAATTGGAGGGCCGGGAGAGATAGATGAGGAGGGAGAACAACTTCTTTTCCATACACGAGGAAAAATGGGGAGGTGCCTAAAGAGGACTTGGGAGTGATACGGTCAGCCCACAGTGCATTGTGAAGGGCATTGTGCCAGTTGCGCTGGTGGGATAGCAGGGTCTTCTTAATAATACGGATAAGATTCTTGTTAGTGGACTCAGCTAATCTGTTTCCCTGGGGATAGTAATTTGCAGAATTTTTCAGAATAATACCATTTTCCAGCACAAAATCATATAATTTAAAAGATGAGAAATAAGTCGCATTATCGAAAACTAAAGAAGTCGGAACGCCAAACCTAGTAATGATGGAATGCATGAGGAATTCTATTACCTCCTGATCGTTGATTCGGCGTAAAGGCGTTGCTTCGACCCACCTGGTGAAGTAATCAGTAGCTGTAAGGATATACCGATGTTGTTTAGAAGAGTGAGGTGTGATTTCCCCAATCACATCCAAACCCCACTGTTGGAAAGGTTCCTCTACTGCTACTGAGAGTAAGGGGGCGGCTGGCAGTGCTTCTTGGTTGGCGAACTTCTGGCACTGAATTCATTTCCGAACATATGCATGCGCATATCTAAAAAGAGTAGGCCAATAATATCCTGCGCGCATTATCTTATGGGCAGTAGTATCTCCGGCAAAATGACCTCCAGCTGGTCCGTCATGCAGCTCAGTTAAGATTTTTTGCGCTTCGTCAGTTTCCAAGTAGTGTAACAAGACCCCATCGTGGTGTTTCTTGAACAACTTACCTCAGATCAGTTGGTGAGATGCGGCTTTGAGTCTTATTGCGCGTTTCTCCCGGGCAGTAAGAGCAGGGTCCATGGTGCCTTGGGCCAAATATCTTGAAACGTCAGAATACCAAGAAGGGCTACTTTGCTGAGGCACATGGTCGCTTTGATACATGTCGATCTCTTGTTCCCAACATTCCTCTTCAATTTCATGAGCACTTGCAGCCTCCGCGGCCATTTGGCATAAGCCCTGTCCTTTAACGGTATGTGTTGGTTTAAACTCTAAATCGTATTCTTGCAAACACGCCACCCAGTTGCCTCGCCTTTCGCCTAGCTCTTGCTGCACAAAAAGTGAGCGGACCGCTGGGTGTGGCACAAAAACCATGACATGATTTTTCAAGATGTAGGGCCTAAAATGTTTTACCGCCTTGTAGACTGCATAGGCTTGTTTCTCGATTTCTGGGTAGTTCAACTCAGCTCCTTGTAAACCAGAACTAATGAAAGAAATGGGCCGTTCATTGTTGTTACCATCTTTCTGCGTGAGGACAGCCGCAAGCGAGGAGTCTGAAGCAAAAGTGTACAGGATGAAACCTTTACCAAAATCTGGACTTTCGAGGGAAGGAGTTTCAGCTATAGCCTTTTTGATTTTATCGAAGGCCTCTCTTTCTGGGGGATTCCATTGGAATACAGCATTATTTTTAATCATTCCCTGTAGGGGCCTGACTATCTGGGTGAAATCTGAGATGAATTTACGAACAAAATTGATTTTCCCCAGGAAAGATTGCATCGCTTTCTTGTTGCTCGGGGGAGGAATCTGAGCAATGGCTTTCGCCCATTCTGGATCAACCACAATGCCTTGCTTAGTGATAATGTGGCCTAGCAGGTTTCCCTCTGCCACAGCGAAAATGCTCTTTTTAGGGTTGAGCGATATTCCGTACCTTCTGCACCTCTCAAAGATTTTCTTGAGGTGGCGTAAATGATCGCCCCTGCGTTTCGAAAACACAGTGACGTCGTCAAAATAGACCACTACGCTCTGCCCTATTAAACCACGGAAGGCTATATCCATGGCTCGTTGGAAAGTTTCCCCTGCATTGATCAAGCCAAAGGGCATGCGTCTGAAAGCAAAGGTTCCCCATTTTGTCCGGAAGGTGGTTTTCAGTCTGACTGGTTCAGCTACCAGCACCTGGTTATAGCCGGAGAAGCCGTCTAACAGGGAGAACATCTCAGATCTAGACACGGCTTGTAATATCTGTTCCATGGGGGGCAACGGGTAGTTGTCTTTGTTTGAGGCCCGGTTCAGATTACGGAAATCTACACACAAGCGGATCTCACCAGACTTCTTTCGTACGGGTACCAAATTTGACACCCACGTGGAGTGACAAACTTTGAAAATAATGCGTGCATCCAAGAGCTTCTTAAGTTCCTTTAGAATCATTGGCTCCAAAGCTGGATGCACTTTTTTGAGTTTCTGTTGGAAGGGCTTAAGGCCTTCTCTCACGGGTATTACATGCTGAATGATACGGGTATCATATGTACGTAGATCTTCATATGTCCAAGCAAATACATCGCGATATTTCCAGAATAACTGGGTGAATGCCCGTGTCTCCTCATCACTACAATCTTTGCCGAGGTTAACAAACTTTGGGTTCTCATCTGATCCCAAGTTCACTTGCCGATGTGCCAATATGGAACTTTGCACTTTGGTGTTCGGAGGCCCGCGGAATCGGCTTTGCAGATCAAAGAGCTTTTCTAATGACACCACCCCCTTGGGCATAATGTTCTCTCTGCGTTCATCATGCTCTCTCTGTAAAGCATGCTCATACTCCTCCTCGTCTATCGTCGCGTCCTTGAATACTTCAGCCTTGCACATAAAGTCCAAAATCTGTTGATCATCGTTAAAAACGTGTAGATTAGAAATGTTGTCTGGCACAGAGGGTCTATATACAACTTCAATAGAAAAATCGTCCCTTAAGGGAGTAAATCTAGCAGTAGCATTAGCCAGAGTATCAGTTGCTGCATTGTGCATTCTAAGAACAGATTTAATTCCAAATGCATCAAAAGCAGAAATCAATCACCATACCTCTTGTTGATACGCCTTTAAATGTGGAGATAAACAGTGAATAGTGTTGCGTACCTAGCGAGTGATAATTTCAGAATCTCCAATTACCTGTAAACATTTTACCTTCAAATCCAGTGCCTTCTTAAGTCCGAGGATTAATGCCTCGTACTCCGCAGTGTTGTTGGTGCACTAGAACTCTAACCGGCATGAGATTAAGAGCTTATTCTTGTGAGGGTCAAGCAATATGCAACCCGCGCCAGCTCCATCATGAGTCTTGGAACCGTCATAATACAAGGTCCACAGGTCACTTTCCGGCTCCTTCAGAGTAATAAGTTGCGGAGGGATTTCTGTTGTTGGTGAAACAATGGTGACTCGTTCCTCCGCGACTAGGGCTAGTTCAGATTGGACCTCAGGACCAACGGATGACTGAGAGGGTTGGTAACATCCGAATATGGCTTCCAGAAAACACATGCCAAGTTCCTCCTGGGCAAAGCTGATGGGTTCATTAACGACATCCAAATCAGTCACGGTGTGTTTCATGTATGGTTCACTTTCGACCCTGATTTGATTGTTTCGCCCCTTACAAGGAAGCCACAAGTGGGACCAGTCGGTGGCGAAATAGCCTTGCAACTTGCTGGACCAGTCCCTGCTAAGCAATAGGCCATATGCTTCAGGGATGTCGACAATCACAATGTCAATGCACTGATGTACCCTAGAGTCTGACGACAGACGAATGATGACATTGTTCAACTCTCCCACGGCTGGCACTTGTGATCTGTCAAGCTGTATGATCTTTGCGTCAGTCTTCTCCGGGCGAATGTTTAGCTTTTTACAGACAGATAGGGGCATGATGTTTGTTGAGGCACCGGAGTCGACTAGAAAGTTGTGGACATTGAAGTTAAAAATCTCGAAGGACAAAAGGAAAGGAGGTGTGGATCCTCTTGAGTTGGTATTGATGGCGTTTACTATGGACTGTACATCTGGACCGGCTTGTGCAGACGTGTTTCTCACAGTCTTCGTAGCTGAAGTATTTACGAAAGCCTTTAGAATGAGCTCCTTTTTGTTAGTAATGCGGGCCAGCTCGTAGAGAGAAATTTTTGCTCTTGTTTTATTCATATCCTCAACAATGTTATAGCTAGATTCTGGTTGAGGGCTAGGCTTGGTAGAGGTCTTTGAGGATTCTGTCGAGAGCTTGCCCTTTTGACTTGCTCGGGTAATGTTGTTGGCGGGCTTCTCCGGAGAAAATTGTTTTCCGTTTACTGGGGGCAGAATTTTCCTTAGGAAAGCCCTCTTCTTGTCTTCATAAGATTGCTCGGGAATAGGTCCTTTTCTCCTTAGACTATAATTCCGCACGGACTGGTCTTTGGGAGTATCTTCCATGTTGATATCAATGGAGGTAAGGCTGTCCCCACCTCGGATTATGTCAAAAGCAAGGATAGAGGATCCTGGTTCTTCGTTCGAGGGCAGATCCTCATCGTGATCTGAAATATCATCCTCCGTCACATCCCCTGGAGTTTGGTCATCTAAAAGCTGGTTAACTACTGCTGTCATGCTACCAATCCATTGAGGGCACGTTTTCTCAGAGTGGGCAGCTTGATGGAAAGAACAGAAATTATCTTTCCCTATCTCTTCCACATTTAGAGCAGTATTCAGGTTCGACGGAGGTCTGTTAGTGTGGGGATTACTTTTTCTGAAGAAAGGTTTGGGTGGTTTAGTGCTAGTTGTGGATTCTGTGCCCTTTCTCCTTAGGTCAGTGACTTCATTTGTTAAGTGCTTGAGAGTTTTGGCCATGCTTTCAAAATAAAATGCATCTCTATCCCTATCGGTGGTCTTAGGGGTGGAGGACTGACCTCTTTTTGTGTTAGGTTTGTGATCATATCTTCCTTCATGATCGATAGCCCCTATCGACAGCATGTCTTTCTCCACAGCGAGAGCAGCCTCGTAATTAGCCGTAAGGGTAGCGCGGGCTTCACTTTTGACGAAAACGGAAATGTCTCTAGGGAGAGCCTTGGTATAATAGTCAATGGTGATTGAGTCATCCAACGCCAGGTTGGGGGGAAACTTCTGCAATATGGTAACGAAGCGCTAGTTGAAGTCCTTAACCTTCTCCTTTTTATGACACTTGATCGTGCTCAATTCCGTGAGAAGCATGGAAGGAGTTTTATCTTCTGAAAACTTCTGCAGGAATACGCGACGGAATTGGTCCCATGAAGTGATAGAGGCACTGGGGAGAGAGCGGTACCATGTGGCTGCTTTGTTTTCGAGAGTATGGGGAAAAAGTCGACATGCGACATCATCGGACTGGACTCTCATGATTTGCAACGACAAATAGAAGCTGCTGATATGATCTTCAGCTAAGGTGCCTTTCTCAGGGTCAAATTTGGGGAGGTGTTTCTCCGGATGCCTAGGCAGATCGTGGAGTGGGCCCAAAAGGTTTAATGGAGATTGAGCCATCCAGGCTAGGGGCTGCACTCTTCTAGCCTGCTGGTGTTGCCTAAACTTAGGTTCAGATTCACCTCCCGAGCCTGAGACAGATGCTTCTGATTCATGACGGGAGTGTTCGTCTTGGTTTCTCCCACGGTGAAGAAAATCTCTAAGATATCCCAAGTTGTGGAAAGGAGGCCTCATTGGGTTTGGGTGACGGTTGCGAGCTTGGTTTCCTTGGCCTCGACCCCTATCTCCTCTACCTCCGGCTCCTCGGCCTCTATTTCCTTCTTCTTCATTTCTAGGAGCCCTATTCCTTTCTCCTTCATTTCTATGAGCCCTATCTACCCCGTCTACATTTCCTCGGCCTCTTTCTTCCTCACCATCCCCGGGTGGGGGGTGCGCCTGGTTGTTGTTTTGCCGAGTCTGGTTAGGCTGGGAGTCGGGGAAAGGTTCGGTGTTGCCAAATTCTTCACCCTCTTGGAGAACCAGGTCATCTTCCTCAACAGCCTTGCCGAGGTCTTCCAACATGAGTTTTACGAGCTCGGGTATGGTACTTGCAAGGGCACCATTTCGAGTAATGTTCTCGGCAGGGGTTCTAGTGTGGGCAAGGTATTCCATGATTGGAGTAAATCGTAAGTTTCTGATAAGATAGTGGGCAGCTGGGCGCAAGGCTCTCAACTGCGCCCTGGTGATTTCATAATATCGAGTCTCCCTCTCTGGAATATCTTCTAGAGGAGGAGGGACAGTTTCATTGTTTATGACCTCCCCTTGGGGATTTTGTGATGGAAAGTTCGTTGTATGCTGGGAGGCTACCATTTCGCCCTCCTTCTAGCGCCAAATCTGTTGACGGGAAAATTTGTCCGGCCAACAGTAAGGGATCTCCCCGGTAGAAAGTCCCAATTAGACCTTGGACCATTTGGAGTAGGGATCCCGTCCGGGGTGTGGGTCCGGCTACCGCTTAAGACGCCTTCTCTTAGGTCTCAAAAGAAATTGATTGAACCTGCAGACATACACTTATTCACATGATACAGAATACATGATTGATGCGTTGAACATGAATCAAACACTATGCGTAGAAAGATATTAAATAAAGCATGTACACCTCAGGAGATGTCATTAGCAACACATCTTTGGGGGTAATGCTTATAAGGTGGTCTTACCACAAAAGAAATAGTTCTTTATGATGAGATATCCCTTTACTTCTGAAAGATAAAACGAAATGCTAACAAAATAGTTCATTAACATTCATTAATAGAGCAGATGATAAATGGAACATCATTAATACAACACAGATAGCCGTGACGCATAAATAATGACATGAAGAGTGCAGCTTCATTAATCATAAGATGTTCTGAAACTGTACAAGGAATACACACAGTGTTCGCACAGCAAAACACATCATAACCATAGGGTGTGTTAACAAGAATCTGTATTCATATGTACAAGAGTATAATCTTTCAATACAATGCCATGTAGCTCTTGAGTTTCCAAAAAGAAAATCCTTTATTACTTTCCCCGTGGGGAGTTTTATAGCACAAAACTTGCCCTTTGGGCTTCCCGACTTTTTGCCTGCCTGCCTGTTGAGTTGCCTCGCGACCTTGAAGAGGTTGCGACCTGCGACCTGTCTAGTATGTGCGACTTGCGACTTGGATAGGCAGTGCGACCTGCGACCTGGATATACTGCGACATGCGACTTGTCCGGGTGGTGCGACCTGCGACCTACCTCTAACTGTTGCTCATGACTTGCTGCTACCGGGCTGTGGAGATGGACGCGCAATGTTGAGGTCAGGGGCGTCAATCTGCTGCTCCTTGAGAAAATCTTGCCATGTCCGGTACTCTGCCGCTATTGGGGAAACCAGAGGAACTTCCTCCTTCAACCGATGCATGCATTCCAAAGCATTTGGTACTAAGGTTTCCCTTTTCTGTGAGATCTGGTTTGAAAGCGAGGCAAGCTTGGTATAAATCCGAGCTGGAGTGGCAATAAACTGACTCAGACGTTCGCTCGGGAGCAGCAGCGGCTTGCTTGATAGGCTGCAAAAATGACTGGATGTCCTGATCCACTTGTTCCCAGGTTTTCTCTTCGTCCAATGCCCCAAGCGACGGAATGTGGTGCAAAGTGTGCATCGAGTCGATACCGCTGATCAGGTGGTTGTATGAAGACATTACTTTGTCCAGGTCCTTAGACAATTTGTCCTTATATTGTATTGCCATACGGAGCTGAACCTTAGCATCCTGTGTATGAATCCAATCCCTCTTGGGCAAATTTTCAAGTGCCTGAGGGTATTGTACTGTCCAGCCCATCATTCTGTCTAAGGCCTGTGAGGCCTCCCTGAGCTGCTCGCGCTTTTGCTTGTTTTCTGCTCGTGCTCTTACCAGTGGGGCAACTATTTGTTTGATGGTGAACATTTCTCCATACACCTGCCTCATGGTTACTTCCAACACTTCACACTCCTTGAAAATGGCCAGTGGGACTTCATTTACTAGTGGAGTCTGGTTTCGAAGTTTTTGCACTTCTGCTCTCAACTCTACTTTCTCCTGCTCTGCTCTTTTCTCGCGCTGCTCAGCTGCTTGCAGTCTATTTTGTAGAGAGACTATTTCTCTACTCATTCTGGATACGTTCTCTTCCGTGGCTGCGGCGAAAGCAGTACCTGCCGATGCTATCATTACAGGATTAGTCCTGGTATCAAGGACTATGTCTTTGCCTGTTGCAACTGTGGATGTGGCAGAGGGAATTTGCGCCAGTGACCTTCTTTTCTCTTGCCGGATTTTGAAAGAGAATTGATCGAATGTGAGTCTGGTGAGGTCAAATACATCCTCTTCCTGCCCCTGGGGGGATCTAACATCAGAAATCTTGGTACTGCCCAGAGGTATCTTGAGGGGAGTTACCTCGATGTCTTCCAGCATGTCATCCTCCCTTTCTTCTGTGTTATTTTCCTCTTCTTCCTTTCGCCGGCGTTCAGCTTCTGTTGCTGCTTCTATTTCGGCCTTCCTCTTCCGCTCAGCTGCAGCAGCCTGTTCGGCCTCCTTTTGGTGCTCAGCTTCTGCTCTGTCCAGCTCTGCCTTGAGTGCCCGTTCTGCTGTGGCCTGTGCCTCCCTTTCCTCCTTTTCTTTCCTGGCCTCCTTGGCCTGCTTCTTCTTCTGTGTTGCCGTTGCACTCTTCTGGTGTGCTTCCTCATCCTCTTTTATCTTCTTTTCCCTTTCTTGCTGGGCTTTTGCTTCTGCTTCTTTCTGTTGGATAGATGTAGTAAGCCCTGTGTTGGTCCGAGATTTCTTGGGTAAAGAGGAAGAGGAACCTCCTAACCGACGACTTCTGTCTTCTAGGCTCTGATCATCTAGATCTTCTTGGCCCACGTCTACTCCAGGAGCAAATGGTCTCTCAGCGTTATACCAGTTCCTTCTCTCATCTTCTGCCAAGCGCTCAATATGCTGATAAGTCCAGTTGAATTTAGCTTTCAGGCAGTGCTCAAGAAATATTCTCTCCGGGTCATATGTTCAGTGTTCTAGCGCCCCAAGCTGATAGCTTTTCATTGCTTCTCCCTCTGCTGCTACTTCCCTGAAGTCTTTAACTGTGCACGCGCCAATGGTGAGGGGTAGCGTGGGCCACGAATTCTTTTTGCCTTTACACAGGACGCTGGAGAAGCCTTGAGACATTTGGAAGCATACCTCCTGAATGAGCATTTTTTCTGTAACAAAGCGAGGCATAGCATGTGGTGCTCTGTAAGTTCCAAAGACTCGGATGAAGGTATATCCGGGGAAAGGGAACCAATGTGCCACTTTGACTAGAGTCTCCTTGGCCCGCCAAGACATGCAGGGGGCGTCTTGGCCAAATAAGTGTCTATATAGAGAGGGGATAAATACTTGGGAGATCTGATCTATATCCTGTTTGTATTTGGACTCCCAAAATACCCTGATTTGCAGATGAATTGCACGCGACTGCTCGGAATCCCAGTTGTGTGCCCATCCCTCAAAGTGTACTCTTGCACAGACAACATCCAGTAGGTAAGAGGCCATGTAAAATTCGGCAGGCATTCCTTCATCTGGGGCCAATGCCGCGTTCAAGTTGGTCTGCATCGAAGTCATCAATATGCCGGCCCAGTTGAAACGGGTGCCATGTGTTGTCACATACTCCATGATAGTAGCCCAACTACCGCTGAAAGTGGAGCAATCCGGGCGCCCGTAAAGCCTGCAAAGCATGGCGGCAACCAATTTATAAACCTTTCTTAGGCTAGCCACCGGATATTCTTGGTCTTTCTTGACCTTAAACTTCTCGAGCTCCTCCCACCATTGTCTAATAGTATCAACTATCGGAACAGCGTGAGCAGTAGCCCATTCTGGAGTGAAATGTTCATCTGGGCGAGGCAACGAGTAGTAGAGGTGAGCATCCGCGCCTACGAGTGTAGCGAAAGCCCTGCCTTCGCTGTCTCGGATCACAAACTTCTTGGGATCCGTCTTTTGTATGATCCAATCTATAACCTCTGGACATGGAAATATGGCTGGATGCGCCCCTGCTAGATGTAGTTTGGACTTCTTGACTGCCAAGTATATTTCCCGGTCTGGGAGATCTTCTGGAAATTCCTCTTCCGGCATGGCGAACTCATGATACACTTGGTACCATCGCATACTGTCTTCTTTTGCAAAGGTACATAGTGTATCCCTGTATATCGGGGGTGGGGACACCACCTCCAGCTCATCAACTTCTTCCACTACTTGCTTGTCCTTCCTCCGAGATAGCGGGGGCGCCATGTCACTAGAATCTGATAAAACAGGTATGCACTCTATGTCTTCTTGAAGTTCACCTGTCAAATTCATAAAGGAATCCCAAGATAAGAACGACATGATGATATAAAACCAGTTACAGTTTAGTGATGAAATTTAGCTGTGACACATGTAAAACTGGATTACTGGTTTACTGGGTCGCTGGGTCACGGATTGCAAGAAAAAGGTTCAGGCGCGACCTTGCGACCTCGCGACCAGGTCGCTGGGTCGCTGGGTCGCTGGGTCGCAGATTCCAGAAATATGGAAAATTTGCGACTTTGCGACCTTGTGACCAGGTCGCTGGGTCGCAGGTCGCGATAAGGCTTGCCGGGGGGGTTTTGCGCGCGCGGGGCCATGAGTCTTCTTTTCTCCCTCCCTTTGAGGATTTATAAGCTGGCTGGGTCTAGGCAGAGCTGAGGAATGGTTTTAAGAGCAAGGGGCAAAGCTACGATAGTTTGAACCAGAAATGTGGTGAGGTTGGAAATTTGTGGAGAAAGCAGATTCACAAAACACTCAAAAAATATAAAAGATCAGACAAAGGTAAATTTAAAGGCCTAAGGGGACATGGGTTTGGCAAGAAATGCTCATAATGGAAACAGCAGGAGGAAATGGCAACTTACCCGGGAAAATCGCGCTAGTCGAGCTGTCAGAGGCGTTTTCTTTCAAATCGCTGAATGTGTAAAATGCGACCTGGCGACCTCCCTTATATAGAAGGTCGCACGTGCGGGCAATAAATGCGGGTCGTTGGGTCGCAGATCAGTTAATTTCAGAGTTTTGCGACCTTGCGACCTTGCGACCTAGCGACCTGGGGTCGCGGGGTCGCAAGGTCGCTGGGTCGCACTTTTAGTTAAACTTGTATATTTGCGACCTAGCGACCTGGCGACCTGGGGTAGCTGGGTCGCAAGGTCGCTGGGTCGCACTTTTCGTTAAAGTTGGAGATTTGCGACCTGGCGACCTGGCGACCTGGGGTCGTAAGTTCGCAAGGTCGCGGGGTCGCGGTTTTCATCAATAGTTTAACTTTGCGACTTGGTGACTTAATAGTTTCTATTTAGTTTTAAGGGGCTCCAAAAATTTGAAATGGTGATATTTTTGGAGGGTGTTGTAGGGGCTACAACAATATGGTATATCTATTATACTAATACTTGCTACTCACATATTAAGACTGCTGATACATTATCTAATTTGATTATTAATTACTGCTCACAAATAAAGATTGCTCACACATTATGTTGATCATGAAATGAAGGTGTTAATAAAGTTTAATGAAAAGTTTTAAAAGTCCATGAATGTGTTAAACTGATTCACCCCCCCCTCTCAGTTTAACTTAGGGTTCAATAGCTATTATTAATGGTGAATTGCATTCCAAGGGACTCTGAGAATACCTCCATGCCTAGGGAATTTTACTTTCCCGAGATATTAATAGGATTGATGTTATGGGGGTTGAAACAAAGGGCCAAACCCCTCAAGCGCCTAGTGGCATCAACATTGTGAATCTTCCAACCAGGAAATAAGGAGATGAGAGCATGGGTAACCATATCAACAATACAATGAGTTTCTTGTAGAAAAATGATATCAACATGAGAAGAAGAAAATAGTCATTGAAGTGCAAGTATCTTCGCAGGGCTAGCTAGCCCACGATAGTTAAAAGAAAGACAAATCATTGGGAAACCAGGATGGGGGATTGTCTTGCTCTAAGTATCCCATCGATGGAGAGTTGAGAGTCGGATGCAACTTCTGTAGAAATTATATAACTTATGTGTTATATATCCAAGATTCTCCTGATCTCACACTATTTTAACTTCATGCAAAATACATAATCTTTTCCACCATTGATCATTTGCGGAAATAAAATCAAGATAGAAATGCACACATGAAACAATAAAAATTCACACATATGAACACAGTTGTTTAACGGGAAAGCCTGAAGCTGAAAAACCAAACTATCTTTATACAATATATGTCATAGAGATCATGTAACAATCCTCATACAAAGTTGATCATATCAAGCTCTCAATACAATACAATCACTACACACTAATCAGGCCCGATCTTGAAAATCCATGCACCGATCTTTGCCAGTTTCTAGCCTACCTCTACTGTGCAATCCTTGCTGAAGAATGGCTCTGAATGAACTCGAATCCACCAAGCTTGCACTGTGAAATCCTAATTGGCATCTCCAATGAGTGTTGGATGCAATCAATGCATCACTATAGTCACAACTGATAGTCACACTTGCTCTTTCACCTATCTCTCCATTGGTCTCCACTGAAATTGCCATGCACTGTAGTTCACTGATGTATTCTTCAGTTGATTAATGAGTTATTATTTAGTGAATTAATTAACTAATTAATTCAGACCACTCTCACTAGAGTATCAATCAGTTAGACTAGATACAACTAGCTCAACTGAGTCTAACTGAGTTAAACTAAATACAACTCCACCAACTACTTCTATAACTCCACCAAACTCTGTCACATGAGTTCTAACCGAAGTCCTCATGCATTAGCTCCAGTAAACCCTCAGGAATAGCATAATTCATTATGTCAGCTGCTGTGCCACATCTGTGCACTTAACTGAAGTGCTCCAAGAGAATAAGATAATGTTTAGAGTCCAAATATTATTAAGAGCTAATAATATTCGACATATCTATTTTTAGACTGGAAATATAAAAATAGATTCTACCCAATATGTCTAAAAATAGAAGTCCATATATTTTTCCAACTTGACCAACCATCCACAAATAGCATCCTGCAACTCATAGAATATGATCGACATGTCTAAAAATAGACATAGTCTAAAAATAGACTTTGCGCCAAAAATAGTCTGCGGGCCCACTTAGTGAAGGCGACTCTTTTCACTAAGCTCATCATCTTGTTGAATCTCAACACTCCCTCTCAACAAGATAGGGATTATCTGCCACCCCAATCTTGTCTCTATGGTATTCGAATTTGCTCCTGGTGAGCGCCTTCGTCAGAATATCTGTATCCTGATCCTCCATGGGAATGTAAGAAAGTAACATGATCTTCCACTGCACACAATCTCTGATATGATGGTACTGGATGTCAATATGTTTAGATCTATCATGAAATACTGGATTAACCGAGAGTTTAATGCAACTATGATTATCACAATATATCACAGTAGGATCTAAGCGTGAACCGAAAAACCCAACCAAGATCTTCCTCATCCATATAGCCTCACATGCAGCCAAACTTGTTGCCATGTACTTGGCCTCCGCTGAACCGAGTGCCACGGATCTCTGTTTCCTTTTGTACCAAGAAAATGTTCTAGACCAGATACTGAATATCCCTCCAAATGTGCTCCTTCTTTCCGTTGGGCTCCTGCCCAGTACGCATCCGTGTTCATGCGGCTTCAACTCATCCAGGCTTACATTTGGACCACAATCCATATCCCGATGTTCCCCTGAGATACCTCAAGACATGCTTGCCAGCCTTCCAAAAGAGCTTGGTAGGCTTAACCATAGCTTATGAAAGCTGGTTCACAGCATAGCATATGTCCGGTTGTGTATTGACTAAATACATGAGCGAACCAACCAACTGTCGATAAACAATGGCATCCACTACCTCTGCCGATGTAGCATCCCCTTTCCTCCAACCACCAAGAAGAGGAGTGTCGATAGGCTTGCAGTCTTGCATGTGAAACTTCTCCAGTATCTCTCAGGCATACTTGCCTTGAGACACAAACAATCCACCCTTCCACTGCCAAATTTCCAATCCTAGGAAATAGTGAAGGAGGCCCAAGTCCTTCATCTCAAACTCCTTTGCAAGATCAGCCTTGCATGAGTGTATCAATAGTTCATCACCTGTCAAAATCTAATCATCTACATAAAGTACAATGATCAAAAAATTACCCTCCACCACAATCTGGTATAGGTTAGGATCCGCCTCACTCTTGGAGAATCCAAGTCCGGTGAAATAACTGTCTATCCGTGTGTACCAAGCACGAGGTGTTTGTTTCAACCCATACAACGCTCTCTTGAGCCTGCACACATGCGACTCGCTGCTGAAGATCTCAAAACCTTCAGGCTGCTCTATGTACACCTCCTCCTCAATGACTCCATTGAGGAAGACTCTGTTGAGGAACACAGTCTTCACATCCATCTGATGAATGTGCCAACCCATCTGCTCCGAGAGAGCAAGGATGGTCCGTATGGAAGTACACCTTGCGACAGGTGCAAAGGTTTCTTCATAGTCAATCCCCTCGATATGTGAGAAGCCTCGGGAAAAAAATCTTGCCTTGTACTTCTCGACACTCTTGTTAGTAGCTTGCTTCACTTTGTAGATCCATCTCGAACCTACCACTGATTTCCCTTCCAGCCTTGGGACAATCTCCCATGCACTGTTTCTAAAAATCGAATTATACTCTTCCACCATGGCATCTACCCATGCGGGATCCTCCACAGATTCCTCGAAAGAGGATGGCTTTGTCATGATACACTTGCTCATCAGATCCATGTATCCAGTAAATCGGTCAGGTGACTGTCTCTGTCTGCGCTATGATGTAAGGTGCTCCTACATTCTGCGCTGCATCAAGATTCAGTCGCTCAACTTCTGTAGTGCACTTCCGCCCTCTGATGTTTGGCGCTGCATGAGTGGTTTCTTCCACTCCATGAACCTCCTCTTGTGGCTTATTCACATCCTGAGGCTCATCTTTAGGAACAAGTAGCTCCTCATCTGCTTGCAAGTGTAGCTCCCTCTCAAGTGACAACTTCATGGCTTTCTCCTCATGAAATTTTATATCCCGTTGCACAATAGTCATCCGAATGTCTGGCAAATACACACGATAATTGTGGGGTGTTTTTGTGTACCCCACAAATATCCCAACCTCTGCGGTCGGCTCCAGATTCTTCCTGGCATCCTTTGTCACATGAATGTAAACAAGTGAGCCATAAATCTTCAAATGAGAAATATCAGGCTTCTTACCAGAAAATGCCTCTTCGAGTGTACTCATGCCAAGTACTCTATGAGGACAACAGTTTTTCACATAAACCGCAATGTTGCATGCTTCAGCCCACAAGTGTATGGGAAGGCCCTGATCATGTAGCATCGCCCCTACAGCACCCACGATCGTTCTGTTCTTTCTCTCCGCGACCCCATTCTGCTATGGGTTATGAAGCGTTATGAGTTCTCTTCGAATTCCTTCTGCGTTGCAAAAGTCTTTGAATTCGCCAGAGATGTATTCACCACCATTATCGCTCCTTAGAGCTTTCACCTACTTCCCCGATTCCTTCTCAACCAGCGCCTTGAACTCATAGAACTTTGAGTATGTCTCGCTCTTCTTATGCATGAAGAAGATCCAGCACTTACGAGAAAAGTCATCAACAAATATCACATAATACTTGTGCTTTGCTGTCGAAGCTACTAAGAAATGTCCACACACATCTGCGTGAATTCTCTCAAGGATCATCGTGGCATAACTATCCTTCTCATGAAAGGTGGCTTTCAAAAATTTTCCCAAAGTACATACCTTGCACTGATCTGACTGCGCAAGTGTACCTTTGGGAAGCCCGGTAGAAATTTGCTGCAAAATTTTCAAAGCACCATGGTGAAGATGGCCTAATATCCTGTGCCATAGCTCACCCTCATCCCTGCTCACTACTCCTTTTGCCTTGCCTACCATTACTGCGCAGCCATCTACCTGCAACTAATAAATATTCTTAACTCGAACCCCTATCCTCCAAGGTTCACCAGTTGCCTTACTGCGCAGGAAAGACTTTCCCTTGCTAAAGACAACATCATATCCCTTGTCTTCCAACATCGCCACAGAGATCATATTCTTCTTCAATCCTAGAACATGCATGACATCCTTCAAGATGAAAGGTTTTCCAGACTCCCTCTCAAAGGAAATGGTCCTGATACCAGTTGCACTGTATCTACCATCATCGCCCATCTCGATGTGCACTCCAAGATCCTTCTCATCCAGATCAGTAAAAAAATCTTTGTCTCCGGTCATATGGAAAGATGCACCACTGTCAAGAAACCACATTGATCCCATCACACTTGAAACCAAGCATGCGATCGGTGACAAATCCAGCTCAAAGCTGTGAGGCTAAGACTCTCAGTTGCGAATCAAACCTTTGCTTATTTTTCTTCTTACGTGGACAATTAGTGGAGGCGTAATGTCCGTGTTGAGTGACGGTGAAAGCACTTCACCTTGGATAAGTCCACCGCTTCTTTACCTTTCGCACTAGATTGAAAAGATTTTCTTTCCCTTCCCTTTCCTTGCTTTGGTAGCCAGCAAATTTTCTTCATCTTCATTCTTCGATGAAGATCCATCCACTGAGTACCTCGCCTTATCTCCTCTACTGCCACGAATTCATTCAAAATTGGCTCCCATCTGGCATTTTCTCCCAGGCCATTGTGGAGTCCTCGTAGCTATGCCAGCTCTTCGGAAGCCCAAGGAGGGCCAAATCTCACCAGAATCCTCTTCATCAAAAATAACCCCCACACTTCCCACCTCATCCTTGTAGTGGACAAACTTCGTGAGGTATTTTGGTATACTGTCGCCTTTCTCCATTTTTATTTTTCTGAGCTTGTCTTTAAGCGCCAACTTCTTCTGGTCACTTATTCTTTGGAAAAATTCTATCAAAACCTTCCACATTAAGAATGGAGTGGCTTTACCATGAAGGCTAGAAACAATGTGGTCCTTCACACCTTCCAACAGAATTCTTCGACATTTTTCTCCCTTCTTTTGCCATGTGTCAAGTGCAGCTACATCGCAAGAACCAGGCTTTGGAATATCAATATCTATGAACTCCTTCAACCCATTATCATCCAGCACCACCTCCATCCTATCCTTCCACGAAATATAATTTGAGCTGCCATCAAGGGCATACTCCAATTGCAATCCGTTGAAATACATTTCAATGAATGCTCAACTTCGACACCAAGAAAACAGTGCAACAAATTCGAATTCCACCATCACAAAACTCAACTGCTTCAATAATTGCAATATTCTATGATCAATACTACTTTGATACCATGTATAAATTATATAACTTATGTGTTATATATCCAATATTCTCCTGATCTCACACTATTTTAACTAAGTACCAAATATAATTTATTGCACTATTGATCTTTAAGATAAAATCAGATATGTGCATGAAACAAATAAAAATTCACACGCATTAACACAGTTGTTTAACGGGAAAGCCTGAATCTAAAAACCCCAACTATTTGTATATAATATATTTCATAGATATAATGTAACAATGCTCATACAAAGCTGATCATATCAATCTCTCAGTACAATACAATCGCTACACACTAATCAGGCCCGATCTTGCAAATCCACGCACTGATCTTTGCCACCTGCTAGCCTGCCTCTACTGCACAATCCTTGTTGAAGAATGGCTCTAAATGAGTTCAAATTCACCAAGCTTGCACTGCACAATCCTCATTGGCATCTCCACTGAGTTTTGGATGCAATCAATGCATCACTATAGTCACAATTGATAGTCACACTTGCCCTTTCACCTATCTCTCCACTGGTCTCCACTGAAACTGCCATGCACTGTAGTTAACTGTTGTATTGTTCAGTTGATTAATGAGTTATTATTTGTGAATTGATTAACTAATTAATTCACTCCACTCTCACTAGTGTATCAATCAGTTAGACTAGATACAACTAGCTCAACTGAGTCTAACTGTGTTAAACTAAATACAACTCCACCAACTACTTCTATAACTCCACCAAACTCTGTCACATGAGTTCTAACTGAAGTCCTCACATATTAGCCATAGTAAACCCTCAGGAATAGTGTAATTCCTTTTTTCAGCTGCTGTGCCACATCTGTGCACTTAACTGAAGTGCTCCAAGAGAATAAGATAATGTTTAGAGTCCAAATATTATTAAGAGCTAATAATATTCGACATATCTATTTTTAGACTGGAATCTAAAAATAGATTCCACCCAATATGTCTAAAAATAGAAGGCCATCTATTTTTACAACTTGACCAACCATCCAAAAATAGCATCTTGCAACTCATAGGATATGATCGACATGTCTAAAAATAGACATAGTCTAAAAATAGACTTTGCGCCAAAAATAGCCTGCGGGCCCACTTAGTGAAGGTGACTCTTTTCACTAAGCTCATCATCTTGCTGAATCTCAACAAATTCAAGTCTGGAAAGGTGAATAGCTTTGGAGATATGAGAGTGTCGACCCCGAGAGAATTTGTGTGAGGGAGCCAGAGGACCAGTGTGAGAGGCCAGGCCCTTCGGTAGGTGGGAGCGGGAGAGAAGGTTATAGGTATGTGAGGAGGAAGATTCAGAGGGTTCGGGAATAATAGGGGTGTAGGGAACAGGGGAAGAAGGAAGGGGGGCAGAAGGGAGGGGAGTGGTGGATGGGGGGACGATGGTCGATGAGAAAGAAGGAAGATGGTGGGGTAATGAGGGCAGGTGTGGGGAAAGTATAAGGGGGATGAGGAAGGTGGAAAACAGATGGAGGGAGCAACATAACCAGCCAGGGCAGAGTTTGAACACAAAATAGAAGTCGTAGAAAGAAAATGTAGGAAAGTAAAAGGAGAGGAGGAGGAATTACCTGCAAACGGAGGGAGTCTAGTAGCGGTAGTAGGAGACATGGATTGAGTAATCCTGTCAGGAGCATCCAAATCATCTGAGGGTTTTTCCACCGAGGATAAGTTAGCAGAGTGAGGTAGTCCCGAGAGTGATGACCTTCTCTGTAGTGAAACCGAGACCAGAGCAATCAGATGTCTGCCATTGATGGAGTTGGAAGTCTGTGTCAACCTCGATATAGGACAGTCCTTGAAAACATGACCAAATTTGTGGCATCGATGAAAACGGAAGGGAACCCCCTCGTAGTCCAATATCTTCTCCTTGGTCGAGTTGCAACATTGAATATTGATGGCTTCCTCCAAACCTTCTTTAGTGTCCAGATGAACTAGAATGCGGGCAAAGGCCATTTTCCAGAGGTGATGAAAGAACGATCATGGTCCAAATAGGTGCCCAGAATATTACCAATGTCTATGAAAATTTGTTCAGTCCATAAGTGATAAGGCAGGCCTGGCAGGCGAACCCAGATGGGGCCAACGCCCAGCTGTTTCATATCAGGATCGAAAAGAGGGCTCCATCTTTTGAGCAGAACCGGGGCCATCTCGATGTGCCAAAATTGTGGAAGAATAATATAGTAGGTGCTCTGGAGGAGAAGCAAAGAGAAAACCAACCCTTGGTCAATGTGTGTATGATGGGCATCTCTTGTACGAGATCACCCCAAATCTCTTGTTCCCACAGATTCATATGCTTGACTCCATAGCTCCGTCCTCAGACCTGACCAGCTAGAACCCTGTCAACAGTACCCATAACATTTTCCATCTGAATCCTAGCCCCGAGCATGAGGAAAATTGCATGTTTGTTTTCTTTGATGCACTTCGTGCGGCGAGGGGCACGGGGGGAAGTGCCAAGAGGAATGAGAGCAGCAACCGAATTTGATGGGGGTGGCGCCAAGACGGTGGGAGGGTAATCGGTGACAAGGGGAGGGATAGAGAAGAAGCTAGAGGTGTGACAAGAGGCAAGCAGATGGGAATCCGAAGGAGGAATGTTGGAAGAGGAGGGGGGAAAGGAGTGCATGGGTAGAGAGGTCTGCGGGGGCAAGGAAATAAGAGGTATATGGGGAGCAACGGTAAATGATGAGGACGGAAGAGAGCAGGTAAATGAATGAGCGAGAAAGGTGAGGGATGCAGGGGAAGGTGGTCAAAGATCCTGTGAGCTGATAAGGTCCAGCTCAGCAACCGATATAATAGAAGGGGAATATGAGGAGAGAGCTGGGACCATAAAGGAGTGCAGGTCAGGGAAAACAATGGGGGAGGGCACCAAAGTAAGAGGGTCCACAGGAGCAAGATTACAATGAAGAGATGCTGAGTGAAAAACTTGCATACCCGAGGATAACTAATTAGAAAGGGATCAAATGTCTAAACACTCATATGGGTCCTCCGAATAGTCCAATAGCTGATCATCCTAGGCCCCTTCCATAACAAATTCCAAGACGAAACCATTGTATAAGTCCAAAATAGCCCCAACTGTCACTAGACAGAGCAGAGAACCCGGTGAGAAAAGAGTCAGGAGAAATAAGCCTATAGGTAACAACGTTCCGAGTAGAGTAGAGAGTGTAAACGACGACATAGTGACTATAACCAAAGAGTAACCGTCGTTATTCTTGAAAGGCGGCCATAAGAAGGTGTACAAGGTCAGTACGCAATGATTCTTGGAGGTCACCACGCGAAATGAAGCAAGCGCACAGAAGCAAAAGGTGTATCCATGGTCGCCGAGTGCCACAGAGGAAGCGTAGCAAGCCTCAAAAACCTCGAAACCCAAGTTATGCTGCCGTCAGTCACCGAAGATTAGGTGTCCACCAGCTGTGTCGCGAGGGAGTTCAGAGAAAGTATTGGTGAAACCCTAGTAGCCGCCATGAGAGTCTTGTAGCCATCTCAAGCAGCAAAATCTTTTTGCCTAGAATCATTCGCGAGTTGTTCTTATAAGTATGTATTCATTATTTATTATTCTTTAACACCTGGTTCTCTCATAAGTGGATGTACTAAAAACCTGAATTATTATTTCAATTTAATTAGAAAATATGAGGGAAAAAGAGGAGTAACATCTCTATAATACACCTAAGGAGCATTTGAAACTTAACGACACACATAAAGTTCTAGGCTAGAGACATGTTTTCGACGTCGTTAAACGTAGGAGCTATCATTTTTTTCCAACATTGTATCCTGGGGGTGATATCCCGTTCCACGTATGTAAGTGTATAGGAGCATACTCTGCATACCTTCAGGTATATTGGATGGCGTTCCACACATCAAAAGTATATGGTAACACTCTGTTACACTAAATTTGGTCACCATGGCAGTCGATTTGGATCCTTCACCATCCAATGAAGTGTCTCAAGTGAAACGCCTATGAAGCTTGAAGTAAAAATATACAAGGGACAAAAGGAATTTTGGGTTACACTACTTAAAAATCATTTTTGAACATAGAGGTAAATTTCGTAAGTCCATAGGAGGTTGAATCTTGTCCTTGACAAGAAAATATATCAACAATTAGGGGAAACATAAACTCAACCTTTCTAGCTCTAATTTAAAAGGATGTAAACCCATCTTCATGCACCAAATTTTGAGCCATTTCACTATGCAAAGTGTCCTAAAAACAATGACAAAGATCATGGAAAGTATATTAAAGAAGGTGTTTCCAAAGATAATTTCTAAAAAATCAAAGGGGATTTATATAAAAAATATAGATTAATTGATAATATTATACTAGTTCAAGAGGTAGTGCACACTAGTGGAGTAGAGAAGGAGAAAAACATGGTAATTAGAGTTGACATGACAACGATTTTGAGAGGGTGAGGAACTCATATGTGTTTTTGTACACTCCTCAAATTTCCCCTCCAATGAATCCCATTCTTCCAAGTATATAGAGGGCGTATATGAGGTTTCTCTCTCTCCCCTTCGTTATATGTCCTCATGAAAAAAACTTCAAGTAGAAAATTAGAACATGAAATATTGACAACAATTTACTTGGAATAAAGATCATAGGGGATGTCAAGAGTATAAGCCATGCTAATTATGCTGATGATGCAATTTAGATTGGAGGAACCTAAACTACTATAACTACCACATTCAAATTGGTGTTGGAGGCCTTTATATACACATTAGGAGACAAGGTCAATAACGAGAAGAGCCAAATTTTGGGTTGGAATGAAAGAAATCAACTTCTCTTGTGCATCTCTAGAATCATGCAATTTATTTATTAGTAACAAGGGAACTCCTTTAAGTATCTTGGCATGCCCCTATCCTTAACTAGATCGTTGGCTTAGTCGTGGAAAAACACACTAGATAAAACTAAAGGAAAATTTCTCTAATTGGGTGTTTAATGGTTAAACATTATAGGACATATTGTACTCATTAAATCTATCCTCTCCACTCTTCCCATCAATTACTGCTCAACAATGCTAGAATTAATAGGAGTCATGAAAATAATATGTCAAAATATTTGAAGGTTCTTATGGCATGGAGAAAATTAGAAAACAAAAAGTAACACGTTGTTAGTTGGAATGTGGTTCAGGCACTTAAAGATAGAGGAGGTTTGAGTAGAAGAAATCTAACTATTCTCAATTTCGAATTGTCGGGGGAGGGTGTTGGTATGGCGATTGATAAATATAAAAGTTGATTGGTGGAATAGGGTCATATGGAAGAAACACTTCAAAGAGAAAACAACATTATGTATAAAGTGGTAAATATAAAACCATAGGGGATCACACATATGGAGATTACTAAAATCTACAATCCCATTGATTCATGATAAATTAAATTGGATCCCTAGTAATGGCAGAGACATACGGATTTAGCAAGATGGAATAATAGGACATAAACCTTTGATAAACTTCTCAAAACTCTCACCCCTAAATGTTTGGATGAATGAAATGAACATCAACACTTTTTATGCAATATCTAAAATGGTCTCAAACATCATGCATTTGGCAAGGTTGGAATTTTGAAGATTATCCACCCCCATTGCACCGTCTTCTTTCTAATTTATTTCTCATAAAAGGATGTCTACCTCAAATAAATAGGATGTTGGATCACCATGGATGTCGTCGTTATATTTTTACTATCAAAGATGGATATATAAATTAACTTTGAAATAGTTTGCCACAAAAATAGTAATATGAAACAAGGTTTGGTTTCTAGACTGTCTACCAAAAAGAAATTTCTTTTGTTAGTTAGTTATACATGGAAGAATTCTATATGTTGATAATCTCATAAAAAGAGGGATCTAAGGCACACATTGGTGTGTGATATGTAATAAAATAGAGGAAACATGTAGATAATTACTCTTGGAATGCCTTTTTGTAATACATGTTTATAATATTGCATTTTTAGGTTTAATTCATATATTTCATAGGCCAATATGATCAAATGAGGCACTCATGCGATGGCCTAGACTATACAGGCGCTCCTTCAAAAGGAATAATATTTTTAGATGGATTTGGATAATATTGCCAAAAAATATATTTTAGAAACAATTGCTAGCCATAAATAAAATAGTTTTCAATCTAATTTTAGAAACTCCAACATCTATGGTAAACAAAGCCATAAGTCTCATGAGGAAAACCCTATGCTCAACGAATTAAAAATAGAAGAAAAGATAAATCAACAACTTAAAAATTATCCTCGTCGAGGGCAAAACCTCCTTTATATTACATAAATGAAAAATTCTTGGATGATTCAAATGAAAAAACCTCCTTTCTATATATATGAGTCTAATGGGTCACAATATAATTAGAGCCGACATAATGTAAGGACACAACAATAACAATAGTGGGCTTCTATGGGGCACAATAATAACAATATGGGGACTACATGGGCATAAAAATAACAATAAGGGGGCTACACTAATAATAACAATAAGGGGATACACTAGTATTATAGGGACCTAACATGCCCCTCTCCTTTAAAAAAGTGTTTTCCTCAACACTTGAGTAGTTCTGGATGCTTATGTATAAAATTCTCATCCTCCCATGTGGAACATTTAGCAGGTAAGTTCTTCCACTTGATGAGATACTCTGAAATTGATCAATTTCGTAGCTGTCGATTTCTTGTTTCCGTGACTACTTTAGGTTCCAATATGATTTTTCCTTCCTTGTCAAGTTCTGGCAATATTGTTTGAACCAAGATATTGTCACCTATAACTTTCTTTGAGCATGAAACATGGAAAAATGGGTGCAATCAAGAAGATGCAGAAAGCTCCAATTTGCATGCCATAGTACCAATATTTTGCAATACCTTGTAAGGACCATAATACTTTGGTGATAATTTATTATCCTTATTAGCTTGCTTGAGGGAAATTTGTTTGTATGGTTGTAGCCATAAAAATAACTAGTCATCTACATCAAAACTTGTTTCGCTGTGATGTTTATCTGCCTGTTATTTCATTTGATTCTGTGCCAAAGTGAGGTTATCCTTTAAGAGTTGGAGAACTTGTTGGTGATGCTCGATGTGATCTTCCACTTCTTGAACCTTAGAAATTTCTCTTAAATATTATGTGATGGGTGATGGATGATATCCATAAAGTGACATAAATAGAGTCATTTTTGCTGCAATATGGAATGAAGTGTTATGCCACCATTCGGCCAGAGGTAACCACTTGAACCATTATGTTTGTTGATCATATACAAAGAAAAAAAATATCATTCCAAACATTTGTTCAATATGTCAGTTTTTCCATCAGATCGAGGATGATAAGATGAGCTATGAGCTAATTGAGTACCCATACAAGAAAATAATTCTGTCTAAAAATTTCCAGTGAAAATGGGACCTGTTAGTGTCAGTCTAGTCATACTGCCATCAGTGATCAAAACTACTCTTTTGCATTTGCATATTAGGAGTCCCATAATAATCAATTTCACCATTCCACTAGGTCATGGATTCATTGATGGTGGTAATTTTTCATCAGTTTTCCCTCATGAGGTACTTGCTAATTTTCCTCTCTATGGTCTTTAGTCATAAGTCACTTTCATTCTCACAATCATGTCAACAGGCCATAAGATGGGTCTCATTAGTTTCTAGGGTCTCTCCATGGTCAAATTAATTAGTCAAGTTTCAATAATATCAGCAAGGTCATGAGGAAGTTAATAAACTCAAAGTCGCAATTCAGAAGTTGTTTTCTCCACAAAGTGATGTCCCTGCCTTCAAAAGATTTTTCCATAGCATGTTTATCGCCAAATCATCCTCCAAGAAGATCCATCAGAAAGAGTCCGGAAAGAGCTTTCCAACGGTATACTACACTCTCAAAACTGACTTCTGGATTGAAATTTATGCTTAAGTGAAGTAAAATCCCCTATATCCTCCAATAATCCCTATTTCCCATCTTTTCCCTTAAAATTTATGTTTAAAGTTTTATATTTTCCTTATATAATCCTTTTTTCCCCTCTCCAATTATAAAATCGCATTATAAATATTTTTAATACAAATGCGATTTATGCCAAACCACTTCCCCACCACACCTTGTAAAACTTTATAATAAACATATCAAAGTTTATTATAAAACCCCGCCCGTTCCCAACCACTTCCCCTCCATGCTTTGAAATGTTATAATAAAACGTTATTATAATAAACCCTGCCGCAATCGCAACCCTTCCCTTCTATCTTCCGATCCTCTCCTCTGATTAATCACTCCTAATTATCCCTCAGCCGTCGATCTCACCATCCAATCTGACGGTCCTCCGCCAATCGGAACGTTCCAATCGCACCATCAAAACCTCCGATGCGATTGATCGCAGCCCTTCCTCCGATCTCCCGATCGCATCCCCTCCTCCGATCGTCCGATCACAACTTTCCTTGATCGCAGCCTCCTCGGATTGTGAATTATGATGGCCTACCCCCGATTGAAACCTCCGATTGACATCACAACCGTTGATCTGTGTCCTCCGATCCGACGGCTTAAAATTAATCGGGTCATCGGCATCAATATTTCCCAAATGTGTTGCACTCCGTTCCGATTTCCAATTGAGATTGACCCTCTGGCCCACCACAATCCCTTCCGTCTCTTCCCAAAATTAAATGAGTTTTTCTCCTTTGTTAACATGTTGAATATATTTCCCAAAGGTTTCGTCGCATCGCATATTTTCCTGCTCCCCTCCTTCGTCCTCTAATCGCCGATTGCGATGGCCTGTCACATAACATATTACATCGTTTATATTATATATCCCACTGCCCGTCCATTCCGATTGCGATTACGATGTGGGTCCTGCCTCCTTCCCTTCCCTTTTCCCATTCAAAATACATTTTTCCCTTCACAAAAGCATTATTTCGTTCTATGTTATTTCAACGGCATTTTATTAAAGGGTCAGTTTTATCTAAATGAATAATGGAAAGAAAAGGAAATAGTCAGTAGGCCGAAAGAGCTTAAAATAAATAGAGATATCTACAATAGAAAAGGAATAGGATTGGATTGCCTATTTTTTTCCTCAGTTACAATTCAGAGGGATCCACGCTACAGGTTTCGCCTCCTCATTGGTTATCAACAAACTTCAAGTGGCATAATGTAACAAAGCTCTTCCTTTACGGAGAGATTATTGGCTCTTGGTTTTCCATCTTCAGTTATGATTTCTCCTCTTTCCATCGATTCGTATTCCCACAAAATCTGTCTATTTATTGTAAATGCTAATCATTTGTAAAGGGCTGAGGTCTAAAAACTCAGAAGTAGGGGAAACAATGTGGTGGTGAGCTCTGCGCTCCATTGTACAGTTTGGCAGGGAATTAATAAAGTTATGCAGCTCTGATTTGTGGGATTCATGTGGTATGAGTTTTAGCATATGTCTCTACTTTATGTTTCATATGTACATTTTTATGTTTCGCCAGTCATTCATAAACATTTCTAGTTGAATGTTTTCAAGTCAGAAAGGTAGAATCCATTTTATTTGCTTTGCCTTGGGAAACCATTCATACTCTGTGTATTTTCTTCTGTTTTAAAAGGATCCATTTGTTGTGCCCTTTTCAGCTTCTCAACAGTCTTTCCATCCCATCCTTAATTAGCTTTATTTGCTAAGTTTCCTGCCTATCTTGCCCCATGAAATACCCTGTGTCCTGATTTAATTCCCGGTTTCAACTGTCCCTTTATCCCACACATCCCTGAAATTCATTCATTCATTTGATTAAATTCTTTTCCCATCATTTTACCTAGCCTAATATCAGTTCATTTATTGTGTTCCATTGAATATTATTTCATGGAGAGAGCCCTCTCCTATCCTTGTAGGGCTAGCTACAAGGCTGAGCGTGGTTTGATGTTACCCTAGATTCTGCCTTTTTCAGCCTGAGGTAGATTCAGGCAATAACATAGTGGCGACTCCACTGGGGACTAATTTATTTAAAACAGTAGATCATATCCTCCCCGGTAAAGAATGAAAAAGTATTATATCTGAATGTTGATGGTGAAACAATAATCAGATGCATATAAAGGCTGAAAACATTCACCTGGCGACCCCATTCACTGAAAGATCAAGAAAATTAAATCCTTCATGGTGACTCCACTGCAGGAAGATCAGTAGCTTTAAGATTTTTGTTTTAAGATGGAACGTATTGCAAGACGATATGCTCCCATGAGCCGAGATCATATTCCAGGTTTCCCAAATAAAATGCCCAAGGTGGATTGGCTTCAGAATTTGCCTATGTTCAGAAATGTGGAAGGTAATGACGTTGCTCTTCATCTGGTGAAATTTCACATTCATGTGCATAAATTAAAGATCGATTTTCCTGAAGACTGTTTGATGAAAATGTTTATGGCTACTCTGGAAGAAGAAGCTCGATCTTGGTATGAAAGTTTTCCCCCTGCTTGTATTTATGGTTTAAAAGATTTTCATACCATATTCTTTGAAAGGTACAAAGAATCTTGTCCGTCTTTAATGTTAATTCAGAACTGTTGCAAACATGCCAATAGTTTGATTGAAAATCTTGAGAATTTTTATGGAGATGATGAATTCCTGGACGAAGAAATCATGGAAGCATTGTACGAGAATCCATTTCAGCAGCATACAGAAATTTTAGAGGATACTTATCAAGATCAGCAGGTTGAATATTTCCATACCATTGAAAATGATAGAAGACAAGGTTTTATTTCAGATCTGATTGAAATAAAGGATGATATGCAGGAAAATGATGCTCCAGTCTCAGATAGCGATAGAGTTAAACTAGATCTGGATTCAAAATGTGATGACGGGTATGTTGATCCCGATCCCATCAAGGAGTGCTCTATTGTTAAGGACGCCTCAAACAAAGAAAACATAGTTACAGATCTAAACGCACACATCCCATCAGAACTAGATCTTCACAAGGAGGTCATCCATTCCCTTAATGAAAAACGAGACGAGATCTTTGTTCAAGAGATCAGAGCTTTCAACACTGCCATTCAGATTATGCTTCCTATGTCTCATGTTTTGAAATATTTTTTCAAGAGGAAATCTGTTCACCTACTTGTTCGGAATTTTTTGAAGACTAGGAACACACTCTTACTGAGGTACATTGTGAAAGAAGATCAGAATCAAGAGAAAAAGACAGCTTGTTTCTTCAGCAGGAGGTAAATCTTCATGTTTTTCAGGATCCAGTGGCAAATTTATTGCAGTCAACAGAGAAGGTAATTATTGCAGTATTCAGTGATGAAGGAGATCATGTTCAACTATGCTTTTGGATACCTAGTTGCAAGTATCTATTGTTATCCAAAGCATCTGATCAGGAGAATCAATCAAGGAGGCATTTGCTCGATTGGTTACATTGGCATTTTGATATAGCCTGATGGTACATCGGCCTTCAAGAAACACAGGTGGTTATCATCAAGATTTGAAACCTCAAGTCTTGGTCATATACTACCATCAAGCTTTAAATGTTAAGTTTTTTCTAGGTTAGCTTTGAGTCACTTTTGAGTCAGTTTGTTTGGTCAAAGTTTCTTTCAGTATTCAGTTGGGTTTTTAGTTATTGACTCCATGCCCAAATGGATAAGGCTACTTGGTCTACGGTGTTCTTGGCACCTCCAAGGAGCTACCATCCCCATTGGAGCCAATGTTAGTGTCAGTCTAGTCATACTGCCATCAGTGATCAAAACTGCTCTTTTGCATTTTCATATTAGGAGTCCCATAATAATCAATTTCACCATTCCGCTAGGTCATGGATTCATTGATGGTGGTAATTTTTCATCAATTTTCCCTCATGAGGTGCTTGCTAATTTTCCTCTCTATGGTCTTTAGTCATAAGTCACTTTCATTCTCACAATCATGTCAACAGGCCATAGGATGGGTCTCATTAGTTTCTAGGGTCTCACCATGGTCAAATTAATGAGTCAAGTGTCAATAATATTAGCAAGGTCATGAGGAAGTCAATAAACTCAAAGTTGCAATTCAAAAGCTGTTTTCTCCACAAAGTGATGTCCCTGCCTTCAGAAGATTTTTCCATAGCACGTTTAGTGCCAAATCATCCTCCAAGCAGATCCGTCAGAAAGTGCCCGGAAAGAGCTTTCCAATGGTATACTACACTCTCAAAACTGACTTCTGGATTGAAATTTATGCTTAAGTGAAGTAAAATCCCCTATATCCTCCAATAATCCCTATTTCCCATATTTTCCCTTAAACTTTATGTTTAAAGTTTTATATTTTCCTTATATAATCCTTTTTTCCCCTCTCCGATTATAAAATCACATTATAAATCTTTTTAATACAAATGCGATTTATGCCAAACCACTTCCCCACCACACCTTGTAAAACTTTATAATAAACATATCAAAGTTTATTATAAAACCCCTCCCGTTCCCAACCACTTCCCCTCCATGCTTTGAAATGTTATAATAAAACATTATTATAATAAACCCCGCCGCAATCGAAACCCTTCCCTTCTATCTTCCGATCTGCTCCTCCGATTATCCCTTAGCCGTCGATCTCACCATCCAATCCGATGGTCCTTTGCCAATAGGAACGTTCCAATCGCACCATCAACACCTCCGATGCGATTGATCGCAGCGCTTCCTCCGATCTCCCGATCGCATCCCCTCCTCCGATCCTTCAATCGCAACTTTCCCCGATCGCAGCCCCCTCAGATTGTGACTTCCGATGGCCTACCCCCGATTGAAACCTCCGATTGACATCACAACCGTTGATCTGTCTCCGCCGATCTGACGGCTCAAAATCAATCGGGCCATCGGCATCAGTATTTCCCAAATGTGTTGCACTCCGCTCCGATTTCCGATTGAGATTGACCCTCTGGCCCACCATAGTCCCTTCCGTCTCTTCCTAAAATTAAATGAGTTTTTCTCCTTTGTTAACATGTTAAATATATTTCCCAAAGGTTTCATCACATCGCATATTGTCCCGCTCCCCTCCTTCGTCCTCCAATCGCCGATTGCGATGGCCTGTCGCATAACATATTACAACGTTTATATTATATATCCTGCTGCCCATCCATTCCGATTGCAATTTCGATGTGGGTCTTGCCTCCTTCCCTTCCCTTTTCCCATTCAAAATACATTTTTTCCTTCACGAAAGCATTATTTCGTTCTATGTTATTTCAACGACAGTTTATTAAAGGGTCAGTTTTATCTAAATGAATAATGGAAAGCAAAGGAAACATTCAGTTGGCTGAAAGAGCTTAAAATAAATAGAAATATCTACAATAGCAAAGGAATAGGATCGGATTGCCTATTTTTTTCCTCAGTTACGATTCAGAGGGATCCACGCTACAGGTTTCGCCTCCTCATTGGTTATCAACAAACTTCAAGTGGCATAATGTAACGCAACTCTTCCTTTACGGAGAGATTATTGGCTCTTGGTTTTCCATCTTCAGTTATGATTTCTCCTCTTTCCATCGATTCGTATTCCCACAAAATCTGTCTATTTATTGTAAATGATAATCATTTGTAAAGGGCTGAGGTCTGAAAACTTAGAAGTAGGGGAAACAGTGTGGTGGTGAGCTCTGCGCTCCATTGTACAGTTTGGAAAGGAATTAATAAAGTGATGCAACTCTGATTTGTGGGATTCATGTGGTATGAATTTTAGCATATGTCTCTCCTTTATGTTTCATATGTACATTGTTATGTTTCGCCATTCATTCATAAACATTTCCAGTTGAATGTTTTCAAGTCAGAAAGGTAGAATCCATTTTATATGCTCTGCCTTGGGAAACCATTCATACTCTGTGTATTTCTTCTGTTTGAAAAGGATCCATTTGTTGTGCCCTTTTCAGCTTCTCAACAGTCTTTCCATCCCATCCTTATTTAGCTTTATTTGCTAAGTTTCCTGCCTATATTGCCCCATGAAATACCCCGTGTCCTGATTTAATTCCCGGTTTCAACTGTCCCTTTATCCCACACATCCCTGAAATTCATTCATTCATTTGATTAAATTCTTTTCCCATCATTTTACCTAGCCTATATCAGTTCATTTATTGTGTTCCATTGAATATTATTTCACGGAGAGAGCCCTCTCCTGTCCTTGTAGGGCTAGCTACAAGGCTGAGCATGGTTTGATGTTACCCTAGATTCTGCCTTTTTCAGCTTGAGGTAGATTCAGGCAATAACAGGACCTCTGTCGCTTACAATAATCTTTGGGTTTCCATGTAGCTTTTGAATTGTTTCCATAAATGTAGTACCAACTATACTGGATTAAAATGGATGAGATAATGCACAAAAGTGTGAATAATTGGTAAGTCTATTAACTACCACCATTATGACACTATTTCCTTCGGAATTGGGTAAACCTGTGATAAAATCCATTGGAACCTCCTCCCAACGTTGACTTGTAATGGATAAAGGTTGTAATAGAACCGAGGTATTAATTTTTCCAATTTTATTTTTTTGGAAAACCAAAGATTCTGCGACAAAATTTTGAATATCAGATTTAAGGCCATCCCAAAAAAATTCCTTCTTAACCCTATGGTAAGTTTTTAAAAATCCCGAGCGCCCTCCTAAGGGAGAGGTCTACAATTCCAAAATAATAATTTGTTTGATTTGAGAATTCTTACAAATATATAAGAGATATTTGTACCGCAATGAATAATTTTTCCGGTTAAATGTATCAGATGTACTAGGATCTTGTTGCAACTTTTAAATTTGTGCCCACACTTCTTCGTCATTCTTCCATTCATCCCTTTCTTTGGTTATCCAATTTGGTTAGATAATAGAAATGTCACAAAGCAATGCATCCACATCCTCATCCTTTCTTGAGAGTGCATCTACAACAACATTTTTCTTCCCTTTTTTGTAGATGATTTCAAAGTCATAGCCCAATATATTTGTGATCCATTTTTGCTGCTCTTTTGAAGATAATCTTTGTTCTAAAAGGTATTTAAGACTATCATGAATCATTTTTACCTTGAAGTGTCTTCACATGAGGTAAGGTCTTCATTGCTTAAGTGCATGTAGTATTTCCAACATTTCATTCTCATTGGATGAATTTCAAAATCAATGCACCAATTCCATTTCTTGAGGCATCACATTCCAAAATAAAGGTTTTTGTGAAGTCTTGTGTAGCTAAGACCGGTTATTTTCACGTTTCCTATTTAATATTTTCAAAGGCCTTAGTTTCTTTTGGAGTCCAAGAGAATGCAAATTTTTTTAGTAATGTTGTTAGAGGTGCTTCTATTCTCCCATAATTCTTAACAAACTTGCGATAATACCCCGTCAACTCGAGAAAACCTCGCAAATGATTTATGGTTGTGAGGATAATCCATTCCTTAATGGATTTAATTTTATTAGGGTCTACCTTAACACCCTCATGAGATACAATATAACCCATATATTCCACCTCCTGTACTACAAAGAAACATTTGGAGTTTTTTGCATATAATTGTTTCTCCTCCAATAGTTTGAGCTCTCTGTAAACATGTTGAACATGATCCTTCCAAGACTTGCTATAGATTAGTATATCATCAAAATATACTAACAAAAATTTTCTAAGGGTTTGAAAATGGAATTAATCAAACTTTGAAATGTAGAAGGTGCATTGGTAATTCCAAAAGGCATGACCAAAAATTCATAATGACCCTCATGAGTTCTAAATGTTGTTTTTAGAATATCTTCAGTCTTCATTCATATTTGATGATATCCTGCATGAAGATCTAACTTGGTGAAGTAAATTTCTCCATGTAATTCATCAATGACAAGAATGTGAAATTAATCTTTAATAATGAGCTTTTTGAGCTCCCTATAATCCAGACACATGCGCCATGATCCATCCTTCTTATGCACCAATACTATTGGAGCAGAGAAAGAACTTTGTCTAGGTTGAATTATACCAGCCTCTAGAATTTCTGCAACCATACATTTAATTTCACTCTTTTGGGCATAACGATATATGTAAGGCCCGATGTTTGGAGGAACACTTCCTAATATCAAATGAATTGCATAATCATGATCATGAATAGGTGGGAGGCCTTTGGGAATCTCAAATACCTTAGAATGATTGTCCATGACTTTTTGGAGATCTGGATATATAGATGATTTCAATGTTTGAACCTCTAGTGAGCATAATTGTGCAATTATGCCCCATTTTTATTTATTTAGATGCTTTGCCATTCCATTAAAGCTAATTATATTTCCTGGTTTCCCTATGATTCCCCTTAATTCAAGTTCCTTTCATTCCCAATTTTTTTTCAAGAAAAGTTCTTGAAAATTAAAAGCTATCATCCCCAAAGATTGTAACCATTGGACTCCTAGTACAACATCAACACCACCAATTGGAATGGAAAGCATTGGACTATTCAATACATATTATCCCATGGATAGTTTGATATTATGGCATTTTCTAGAGCAATTTATAGTTCCTCCATTTGCAACCATCACTTGACACTTTGGTGCTTGATATAGGAACAATTCCTTGGCTATCTTGCAATGAGTAAAATTATGGGTACTACCCAAATAAATCAACACTATTACCTTTTTATTCTTGATATGTACTTCTATATTGAGAGTTTAAGGAGTGGTAATTCCTACAAATGCATTACAAGATATGGTCAGATTCATTTCTTATTTCTCTAGGATTGGTTCTTGGTGTATATCCTCTTCTTTTGACGTTTTTTTTTCCTTTTATTCCTCCTCTTCACAATCTGTGTAAAATAATTTCTTCTTAGCACACTTATGAACTTTAGTGCATTTTTTATCACAACTGTAAATTTTTTTTTTTCCTCCAATTGTAGTGGTGTAAACCTTGCAGGTTGTGGAAGGCTAGGAGCAACAACACTTCCATCTTTATAGTTGTGAGTGGTATAATTCTTTGTTGCCATACTTTTTCTTTCCACCTTGAATACCTCTCCAATGAATCAGGTTCCCAAAGGCGGACCTCATGTTGGATATTATATTTTAAGGTCCCTATGAAGACATCAATCCTATGCTCCCGTGGAATATCATTTACCCTGATATTCAATTTTGGGAAGTCCTCAATGTGCTTCACTATTGAACCCTTTTGTTTGAGATTCATCAATTAGCTAAATAAGGTGTTGCTCTATGTATCCTCATAATGTGCTATCATTTCCTTCATAAAAATTGACCAAGTGACAAGTGGTTTATGATAATAAAGCCATCGATACCGTAAAAACTGATCAGGTTCTAAATATAAAGTTCCAATGCGTACCTTTTGTGCTTGTTGAAAATTATGGAGATCACAATATTTCTCCATCTGTAGTATGCAGGATCCTTGCCATCAAACTTCCTCATATTGATCTTTGGAATATGGTGGGTCTTCAATCGAACCCTAGAGTCTATGAAATCATGATTAAGGTGTCTTTTGTGCTCATCATGAGTTTCATCTAATACCTTTTCTTCAGTAGGAATAATTTCTTGTAGCAACTTTGTCAAACCTTCCATGTATTCTTTTAAACCATTATTCAAGTCTTCCATGTTTCCTTTCATTTTGCTTCGATACCATCCATCTTAGCTTCCATGTATGACTTAAACCATTATTCAAATATTCCATGTTGCCTTTAATTTTTGATTCTATACCATCCATCCTAGATTCCACACCATTCTTTAAACCATATATCTTAGCTTCCATTTCATTTTTGGTTACTCTTTACGAGAGCGAAATTTGTTGCACTTGGTCACATAATTTAGATATATCATGTTGCATTTCTTCCTCTTCATGCGTCATAGTAGAGCTTTATGAGGACTCAATGAGTGTATAATTCTTTTGTTTGGGAAGCATATTAGAACCAAATACTGATATCTATGTTCAATATTCCCTTTAAATTGATTTTTCAAAAAATAATTATGCAAAATTTAAAAATACACACCCTTTTCTTTCTTTTTAAGAGCTCGATATTGAAACTATTATATCTCTATGATTTTGGATCTCCAATATTTGAAATTTGGTCTTGTGGTATCCTTATGAGTCTTATTTCCAATGCCATAAGTCAGACAAAATTTGGATTCTTCAAGATAAATTTATTCCTAATCTCCCACGATGACCTGATTACAGACTTGTTCAGTAGAGTGAACTTGTACAGTGTGCCACATGTCCTTGTTTCGACCTTCGGTCCTGAAAATGATACAAAAGATACTAAAGTCTTTGCACTTTCGATCACCTTTTATGAAATTTAAATCCAATGCTCGTAGAGGAAGTTATGACAATTTTACCAAGGTCACCTATTTGAGACGAAATTATGGAGCATGCCAAAACCCTAACTTATTCAGACCAAATTTCAGAAAATATAGCAAACCAAGATCTAAATTTTTTACAGGACATTCCGCTGGATTTTTCATGTGAGGTCTTGAATGATTTTGATTGAAATTTGGAAGGTATATAAATTTTGAGTTTAGTCGACGATAATATCTAGGTTCACATTTGAATGACAACTTTCAACGATGCTCTATGTCATGAGAAATGTGTATCACATCTTCATTGTTTTCTCATAGAACATCAGAGTGGTTTTTTTTTTCTCTTGGATTATTTTTAGTGTCATTGTCTCGTAGTTTTCTTTTTCAGAGGTTATTCCTTTACTTTTTTATTTTTTTAGCGGCAAGGCTTTGGAAAATTTTTCCTAGTCCCTCCTTTGGGCATAATGTGTCTACTAATTGTGGTTTTAACATCTAATAAGTGTTGTTTGGTGGCGGTCCTATTCCAATAATTTGGTGTGGTGCCTTTGCCTAAGAAAGTATGGGATTTATTTTTCTGGTGCTCTATTGTATTGGGGGTTTGTAGTTCTATTTTTTTAGCACTATTTTTTCTAGTGGGACTTTTTTCATTTTGGTCAATAAGGCTATTTTTATTTTGTTTTAATTTTCCATCATAGTGAAGTGGTTTGATTTTGGTTTACCCCATTTGGTCTGGTCTTTATGCCTTAATTCAAGTTATCCTCAGATTCATCAAGAGTGTCTCTAGATTTTCTCTAGTCCACATAATATTTAGTAGAAAGAAAAGGTCACCTTTTGGATAGTGGTGTTGTTGATTGTTATGGATGCCGCCAACATACAGGGGGTCTCCCCAATGTGAAGTCCCAACTAGACCTCACACCGTTTGGTGTAGGAGCCGCATTCGGATATAAGATCCATTCACCATTGCAAGTGATCTTGAAATAATGCCTTGGCTGCAAAACATACACAAGAGGTCATGCACATAAGTTTGGGGTAGAAAGTATGTAAGCTTTGTGAGGCATCAAGTGTAAGGTGTAAAAGGAGCTTCCACGAAGAGGGATGAGAAACAAGCATCTAATAGAAAAGTAATAGTACTATCCTAAGAGAGACACGTGAGAGAAATTGATAAGATTCGTTGATTTACTTCAAAATTAGTTCACAAGATAATAACGGTCATATAACACATAACAACACCCACTCAACAAGGTTCATAGATAAATAAACAAACTAGTTCATTATCCTTAGTATGTGTAGCACAAAATATATCACAAACATATAAAGAATATTCTTTCAACATTTATGATACATGCATGAAATAATGTCGAATCCAAAAGCTTCTGATAATTAATGGAAGATCCAAGAGCATTGTTAAACTGATGAAACACTAGCTCCAATAGTGGAACATGAAGCTACAACTTGCTTCTCCAAAAGAATGATCTTCTCCCTTATGCACAATTAGATAATCCAAGGCCAAATCTCTAAAGGTCCAAACTTTTTACTTGAGTTATGAGAGCTTATTTATAACAATTTACAATGACTATTGAGTTTCTTCATGACTCTTTGACTTCCATAACTTATGGGATTCCATGTGACCCTTCATATTCTACATAAATCTTTTTACATTCCAAGTGTGCCTTTTCACATTCTACATGTGTCTTTTGGACTTCTTAACATTATATTTATTCATAAAGGACAAAATTATATCAAAATGGTGGCTATATAGGACAAAAATCTAATAAGAAAAAATATTCCTCATGAGGAGGAAATTACAAATCAATAGCTTTAGCATAGAGTTCATTTGTGATATAGGACTGCCATGCTCTGAACTTTGTTGTGATGAATTTGACTCTAGCTAGAAGCTCTACAACATATCACATATTCACCTCCAAATCCTCTGATAATATGGATTTGGAACTTGATTGTTCACTATTCCATAGCCAGGCTAACTTCATGTGAACTTTAGTTGGCTCAATGGCACACTATAGAATAGTATTACTGGTGAACTCCAAGCCTTCTTGATCTGTTTACTACTTGATTTATTCAATAAAATATTTTATCTCCCTCATGATGACATCCTTGCCTCTATTCTCTCCAAGTGAACCCATGAAATGTATTTTTGTACTTATGTGCCAGGGAATCTAAGCCACAATGCAGTCAAACATAAGCAACAACAATGTTCGTCACTTGTTCACTAAGGTGGGCATATTTTTAAGTATGAAGTATTAATTGTGCTTGATCCACCTCGACAAATATCCCATCCTTCTTGACCAACTTTTCAATAACATCTAGATACTTAACACCCCAATCCTGTATCAAATTTACAACTCCGCTTTTCACCTTGAGAAGCTTCAGGATCTCTTGAAATTTCTTCTGAATTTGAACCAAGGGCGTTACCATCTCATGCAAGAGAATCATCTCACTATACAACTACCTCATGGTTTCTCCATTGGCTTCAATTCTTTAGACATGGCTATCCGTAGCTCTGTCACGCTGATACTAGCAAAAGACATCTGTTGATTCTCTACAGTAAGATGATCAACCTGTTGTTTTGTGGAAACTAGATATTTTCTCAATCGTGAATTCTCATCTAGAAGGTAATCTGTATTGTCTTGTGCTTCTGTCATAAAAGACAAATTAACTGCCATGACTTCTCTGACATTTATCTTGGTATTAGATGCTATTGCCTTCTTTATGGATATGGAGACTAGACAGGCAGGATCATTGGGAAAGTACCTTCACCTTTCTTGCACAATCCACTTCTTCATCTGGTTGAAGGTAAGGATGGATACATCCATGACCATGTCATATGGTGGAGGGACAATTCCCATTTCACTAAATGGGAGATGGCCACTAGTGAGGGGAGGATCTGACTACATGTATAGTTCATTTGCAAGTGGCTCAATGGCATATTCCTCCTCTAATTATGCTTCTAATTCATCGGCCAAATATTCTTCCTCCGTTATCTGTGTGCCTTATTCCAGATATGTGTTCTTCATTTATTCTTCTTGTGGCTGAATCTGTAGTTCCTCTTCTGCTGCTCTTTTCATTTCCTCCTCTTCTCTCAACTTTAGTAAATAATCTTATCTCTTCTTTTCTTCTTCTTCTCATAAGCGTTCCCCCTCTCTTTTGCGCTTTTCTTCTTCTTCTCCTTCTATTTCTTCTGTTTCTCTTCCTCAATCACGGCTTTGATCATAGGATCAACCCTAAACTTTATATTTCTCTTTGCCACCAAATCATGTTTTAGCTTCTTCCTCTGTGCTATAATTTCCACTTAAGTAGTTGTTTCCTGTCGATTCTCCTCCATCTGAACATCAAGTACTTATGGAACCTGGAAGGGACCTGCCTCATCTCCTGGCTGATTCTTTCTCATAGCATTGTACCAATTATTAATATTTTCATCTTCTAGGTACAGTCATAGGTCCATACGACCAAGTATACTGTATCTTTTGACAGTGTTTCATGCACACTTTTCTAGGATAATATATGTGGAAATTTAATGTTCCAAAATGAAGGCAGTTGATTTCTTCAATTTTAGAATTGGCGGCCTTAAGTATATTTAGCTCATAAAGTCCAATACTTAGAGGAAGAGTGGGCCAAGGAGCCTTTTTCCTCCTATGTAGCTGTGCAGATAATCCATTATTAAAATCATAGGATACCTCCGACAAGAACACCTTATTGGTCACGTACATCGACATAAGGTGAGGGCCTATCTAACACCTGAAATATCTGATGTATGTGCCCTGTGGTGAAGTAAACTAATATGCAATATCATATAGTGCCTCCTTCACCTTTTCTGTCATGTAAGGAGGTTTTGTCTCAAATATCATTGTTTAAAACACTGCAAAGAAGTGTTTTACCACTTTTTCATAAACACCTCAAAAAATAATTTCTAATAGTATCATGCAATGAAAGTAGACAAGTAACTTATCCTGTAGGGTCCAATTCTATTTCATCCTAGTGAACTCATAACGAGCACAGATACCATCCAACAAATAAGAAAACATGTAAAACTCTGGTGCTTGCTTAGCTTGTAGGGTATTCTTAGCCTGTTGTATCTGAAGCTTCAACTCATGAGAGAGGATATATACCTAGTTGAAAACTTTACCTCTTGAGACAACTATGTTGATCAAGAAAATCTAATTCTCCTCAAAGTATTCAAAATTATTCTATACATACAACCTGCAACACATCACTATGAGATAATGATATACCTTTCTCAAGGATTTAGTTAGATAAATTACACTTGGTATCTAGAAGAATCTTGGAGGCTCTTGGCACCAAAATTTGATAAATTATTTAGTATTTAGATTTTCCCAAGTTGCATAAAGCTGTGTGTTTGCGTACTCCCTTGGTCTTATCGTCTTTTAATAAGTATGTATATCATGCAAATGGTAAGTGGCAATCTCATTCCCACTTTCATTGCGAATGGAATTTTTTTTGTTATCCATGTGCGACAGGATCCATTTGATGGCTTCTGCACAAGTTATCATTGGGAATTTGCATGCAACTCTGTGTATTCTAGACCGCTTGATGTTTATATAAACTTCCCTGTCCTTTAATTTTTTTGGGAATTTATTTTGCATGAAAGTATCTTTGATGTTATTCTATAAGACTTTGATGTATTTTTCTATAAAACATTGTGTATCTGAAAGAATAGGGACTTTTGGCTTGATGATTTACATTACCTCCTCCGTACTAACTTCTGAAACTTCTTTATATGTATCTTGACGAGTTGTAGGAGGCATTGTATCGGAAGATGATGAGAGAAAAATGTAGATTGTATATATAACACTTGTAAGTGGAAATTAACTCATGGTGAACAATATTTAGTTTCAAGAAATTCCCTAATTTTCAAATGTAAACTATTCAAAAGACAATGATCGAGAAATATCTAGGCAAACTAGGAGCACAAGCCTATCACAAGTGAGACAAGGTGACTGAACTAGCCACTATAAGTGAGCGCTGCGCCATGGCAAGGAATAAGGGGGCATGTTGGGATGAAAATGGACATAAAGAGTCTGATAGAGGATTGTTGATGCGCTATGCACTAAAGGAGAGAGAGATAAAGACTAGAAGGGCACATGGCACAGTCAAAATGAACAAGGAGGGCACACTATTGCTTGAAAGTGATCTAAAAAGGAGCCAATGAGGGTGTAGGGCACAAAAACAGTGAAAAATGAGGCTCATTGTGGCTTGTTGGTGCGTTGTGCGCTCAAGAGAGGGACTGCTTGCTTACTGGGCACAATTTTAAAGAACAAGGGGTGCTTTATTCTCAATAGTGCGCTTTTATCAAAGATGGGCTCAAAAAAACTAAGTGAAGGCCATCAACGAGTGTTAAACATAGTAACAATGAAAGAAGAGATCTGCAAGTGTTTATAAGTTCTATCGCAATGGTGACTGGAAGGTGAAAAGTCACGAAATGCAAAGAATCACAAGAAACACCACTTGTCGAAACAAGACGACACTTATATGAGTAAGTACAAATGAAAACACCACTTAATAAGTGAAAAGAAACTGAAATGCCACTAAGGAAAATATAAGTGCCACTAAATAACAAAAGAAATAAAAATGACACTGTGTAAAACTTACCAAGAACTCACACACTTGAGATCAAGATTGAAGCGAAAATCCTTGTGATGAAAAATGATTGTGATAATGAGTGATGGGTTGGGCTTGTTTATAAAGAAAATATACATGCAAAGCAAGTTCATGCATGATCGCCACTTGTCCATTGATGAGTGAGTTAGTTACAAGAAGTGGAGTAGCCTCCCATTTTCTAGGAGTGAGCTCAACATGTAAACAGGGAGGGAACATGCAAAAGAAAAAAGAGGGAATAATTAATAATGTGAAAGAGTGTGCTTAGGTTAAGAACCAGTAGAGTGCAGTCACTAATGTCAAGGAGTGCACTCTCCTTGTTGACTAGGAGTGTGCTCAACTAAGTTGAAGAAGTGCGTTCCCTTAAGAATTTGAGGTGCATTCATGCCTAAGAGGGCACAATTTCTTACAACAATGGATTTTGTTACTGCTAAGTTTAGAAAGTGCGCTTTTCTATGATGAAAAGTTGCACTTTTGTGTTTGTGTGAGATACATGCCAAGTGAAGAAAATATAATCACTAAGTCAAAGAAAGCTAGTGATTTTCATATCTTAGGTTATTTCAAAGATAAGATGATGACACTAAGAAAACTTTGACCTAGGAGAAAAAGCGACACTTGGGAATATTGCAAGGATAGTTGACACTTAGGAAAACATGAAAAAACAACAAGACAACACAAAAAAGCTTGAGAAGAAAGTTCATGTAGGATCCAAATTTGACTAAGGAAAACATTTGGAGGGTCGTTGTCGCAACGACAACAAGTGTATAATGGATCCCTAAGATATTAGATATGTGTGCAGGGTATTAAGGATACATGAAGAATATATATCTAACAATGACATGTCTATTATATCCCTCTTTGCAATCATACTTAACATGGTAAGAAAAAACACGACTAATATAACAAGATTATGGATACTATAGGAGAATATAGAGAAAAAAATTTAGAAATAGAAATGGATTGCTACAAGATAAAACACTTTGTATGAAAGTGAAGCATATATTTTAGACACAACAACATTAGGGAAATATACAAACTTGACAGAGGATAAAATAAAGTAAAAGGAATATGGACAATCAACATTCTATTCCTTTTGAGATAAATAAAACATAAAAAAATTGTTAAATTTCATGTAAATCCATATGCATTCTAAATGGATTTAATAAGAAATAAACATGTAATTCTAGTATCTTTATATCTAAGGTAAAACTAGGAAATAAAGTATTAGAAGATAATAAAAGTTTGATGATGTCGAGGAATGTTTTGAAATAGTAGGAAAGTTCTCTTTTTAACTTGTTGCCATCTTGTCCATTGTCGATACAAATTTCTTTAGTCACAATTTAAAAAAAATATCAATAATTATTAATTTGCCATAGGGGTAGCTCAATCGGTGATCACCTTGATAGTGAGGAGTTATGTCCCCCGAGGTTCCGGGTTCAAACCCCATGAGTCACCCAACAAATAAAACAATAATTATTAATTAAATAACACGACATAGGAAAATTTAACCACAACATAACCATGATGCAAACTCAACACAAAATTTTTGTATTTCAACTCTAACATGACCCAAGCATAATGCTAGTATGATGCAGTAATAATTCCCAACATAAAATATCGATGCACATACCGACATACTGTTACACTGATGTAACACAACTAACATGCTTTTGACGACACAAAAGTAAAGTGATTGTAATGTGTGGCAAGAAATTATGCTAATCTAATGTAGGATCACTTTATTTAGACATGGTTTCCATTAATAAGATGATGCCACATAGAGCATGCATTGAGAGAATCATGATGCACCTTATAGGATCATATTTTACATCATGGAAACTAATCCAAGATATTTTTCTTATAGATGCATTAAAGAATTACATATGCAAAGCATTTAAAACCATGAATCATAAACACATAAAATGAAGAACAAAGAGACCATGACACACATGAGACCAAGACACCAAAATTTGATTACAGAGTTTGTCCAATTCAGACTACGTCTCTGGGCCCTGCTCAATAATGGGGAGGCCTTCATCCATTTAGTGGCGAGAAGAAGAATAAGTACAAGAAAAATTACATAAACCACCCTTATACCTTCAATGTGTAAAATGCCCAAAAAATGGAGACCTGTGTTGCAGAAATAAACAACACCATAAAATTCCTGTCACCGAGAGGTGTAGAATCCATATAAAATTTGCCCAATTTGGACATTGGACAATTGTGGACCCTCTAAAAATGTGACTCATATCATGGTTCCACTGCCTCCCTGAATGGCTCAGGGTTCCACTGCCTCGAACTGCATGCCCGCCTTTACTTGGTATGCATGTGCACTAGTAAAATGATGGTCTTATATCAAAATTCAAGCGAACTTTACCACATGAGTGGTTTGGGCATATTGGTTAAGATTTGAAATTGGAGGAGGAGGGGTTGGGGGGTCAAATCCCGCCCCTATGCATTTTAGTTGTTATTATGTTAAAAAAAAAAAATGTACTGGCCGGTGGGCGAGTCCGTTCCACGTGGCCCGACCCAACCACGTGCCGCCAGAGTGTTATAAGATAAGGTGGAAGTTGGTTTGGGTGGTGGGGTTGACCACTTGCCCCAAACTGTTTGTTTAAATATGAACGTTGGTTACGGTGGGTTCCTGCGAGGTTCGACGAGGGTCATGGCCTACTGACCCACAATGATTTTTTTTATTATTGTGTTTTGGCATGGGTCTGATGGGGGTGGCCGGGATCATGGTCCGCCACCCTATTTTATATATATATATTTTTTATTTTGGCCAATAATGGCTATTTTTAAACTTACGAAAATAAGGGTCACTGGGAAAATTAACGAGGCCACAATTTCGCCTGTTTTCGGGAGCTGGGTTCCTTGCTGGTTGACGGTGAATTTATGGGACACTTAAACCTGGCCCACTGCCCAACTTTGACCAAAAATTTGACTCGCTCTAACTTCTCCATACAGGCTTGGATTGGAGATCCATTCACACCGTTGGAATCATGGAAACGAGTACTTCAACCTGAACCTGGTTCAAGAGCAATCTGACCACTTTGAATTTTGAGCAATTTTATCCCACTTGTCCTCTAAGTTCCTCCTAGATCAGAAAATTTATATTTTTTTCCTAAAAAAATGCAATGGGCGATGACACCAATGATACACAACCCTATATTGTAGTAGTATCTCAATATATATGGTCATATCCCAATATATCAAGCGAAAATCCCCCAATAATTCACACAATACTGAAAATGATCAATAAACATCCACCAAATCATAATTAAACATCTTGATATTCGCTTTCACTAATCTTTATCAAAAAATAATGTTATTATTTATTTCTTCTTTTTTTCTAAATCATTTTTTATTTTTTTGATGTTTTAGTTTTCTATTTTATAAAATAATCTGAATGCACAAATATTTTGATATAACATAACTCAATCAAAATGTAAATTCTAGACTTAAAATATACTAACATTTCCTTAACACATCTATATGAATACTATATTCTTATGTATTATGTAACCTTTCCAAACACACTGAACTTAACTCAATTGCATATTTTGAGAATATTTGGGAATGTGATGGATAAGTGAGGTTAATTTTTAGACCACACTCATTTCCGTTAGATTCTGAAATATTTCCAGAATCTACAATTGAGATTAGGATGGATTTCCAAGCCTAACTAAATACTCTTGTTGTGCAGATGCCCTTCCTTTCCACACACACACACACACACACACACACACACATACACACCAAAACAATAATTATATTATATTAAAGTTGTCGAAGCAAACAACATAATTTACATAGTTTCTTATAAAAAGTTGAATTCTAAACAAAATCGATAAACTTCAACTATTATTTTTGTGTGCTTTTCTTTCTTATATTCTTTACTATCCCGTGTTTTTTTACATGTAGTTTCTCTAACAAAACAATCCAAAATACACATTATTTGAAAATACATACAATATTTCAGAGATATTATCTTGAGTTTTCTCATGTGTGCCTTGAAATTGAGTTGTTGACCACCATGGTTAAGTGATTAAAAAAATGTTGACCACCCCATTTTTGTTTAAGACCTTTAGGCTTTCAGCTCCAAGTTAGATGCCACTTTAGCTCAATGATCAACCTTCCTTTTAATGTGGACATAGGAGATGTTTTCAAATTGGACAGATAGTTGGATGATTCTTCAAATTAAGGAATAGATGACTTCCAACTATGTAGGTTTTTCCATTCATTTTTTTGATCAAAAAATCACCTAGCATCCGTAGAGATTGAATTCTTTCCATCTTACTAAATAGACGCCTAGAAAAAGCGCATAAGTTGTGACCAAATTACTATAGACTATGCCTAGACCCCATGCAAATTGAATCTCATTATTCCCTTTGGGATATTGAATTTCCCCCCAACTTGCCACCTTGGTTTAATGAAATAATTATTAATTGAAGCATTCAATAATTTAATAACTTTCACATTATTTCATCTTTTATTTTCTAAAAATTGAAATATCGACTTTTATATTATGAAATTATTTATTTTTATTACTCCTTGTCAAAATAGGAATTTGGTTTTCACTTAGCGATGAATTCCCTTCGCTTTTATAAAAATGTTTTCACATATCAAACTTTAATTAACTAGCATACCTCTTAAATGGGTGAACGAGAATACCGAAGTGAATGAGTATTGGGTACTAAAAATTAATGTGTTTTCCCATTTCTTGACTAGAATATTTATGTTTTTAATATATACTTGAAACATATATTGAAGGTAGCATTTGTTGAGATTTTTCATTACATCAAAACTCGCATGTGTGAGTAAATTTCCAAATTCATAACATTATCGCGAGTGCATAGTTACTCTGATATTCCCAGAATAGTGGTTAGTCTATGTAATTAATTCCTAAAAATACAATGATTAATACAAAAACATTAATTATAGACTAAGATCTAACACTACTTTTAATGAACTAAGAACCATCTTAAATATTAAACTTTAATAATAATGATTAGAAATTTATTCTCAATTAAAAAAAATATTAAAACATTAAACGATTTACAACATTAAACCACCAAAAACTTAACTTCCAAGAAATCTAAATTTTAACAACATTATTGATTGATCTCTTTATTCTACGATCTATAAAGTATCATATCTCACGAACATTGAAAATTAAAATTTCTAACAACATATTATATTAATACACATGGTATAAAACAATATTTACACCCTTAACTTCTAACAACATATTATATTAATACACATTGTGTAAAACAATATTTACACCCTTAACTTCTAACAACATATTATATTAATACACATTGTGTAAAACAATATTTACACATAAAGGGTGTTGAAAGAGAAACTAACATTCATAATTGTCATATAAAAATATATAATCCACTCGACACTTCCAAATCTATCAAAATGTAAAGTCATTCAAAATGCATGACTTTGAGAATATAAAGATGACACTCAAAAATTTTCCAAGTCTATGGTTAGAAATCTTAATTAAAAACAACAACACCCCTTCAAATGATAATGATAACAAGATGGTTGGTGAGAATAACGATTGTTGTAATTTTCTTAAGCACAACAAAAGTTACCCCTTAATATGCTCATATTATACTTAAAGGTGCCTCCTTATTCAAAGGTGGCAGAATAATCTCATTGTTGATTAAAAAACTTTATCGCGTGGTATATTTGGTATATACCACGCAATAAAGGTGTTTGGTATATTTTCATGGTCTTCTAAAACTTCTTTTATCTTTTTAAATTTGCGTAATACTATTTTAAAATTAGTGTATTTGTGTATTGGGAATTTGAAATGGTTCAAATTAGTGTATTTGTGTATTGGGAATTTGAAAAAATTAGTGTATTTGTGTATTGGGAATTTGAAATGGTTCAAATTAGTGTATGTGTGTATTGGGAATTTGAAATGGTTCAAATAATTATGAATGCCATTAAAATATTTGTTGACAAGCCAATAATTATGGATGTCATTAAAATATTTGTTGACAAGCCATGTGAAGTCTTAATAGGTTTGAAGTGAAAATATTTTTATAAATAAGATTTGTATGCAGTAAATGTTTCTAAGGTTTGGGTTATGAATAAATAAAAAACAAAAATTAAGTATTAATTTTGTATTTTTCGAATTGTATGTTGATAAGAAGGATTTTTTTCTTCATAATTATTGCTAAGGCTAGATTAATTGTTCTTGTGAACTATGAACACAGGTTTAATGAAGTTAAGTATATGTGCAAGTTGTTTTTTTCATATTAAAGAAACGATTTCCAAGAATTTAACATAGTTATGGGTAATTTCTCTTTGTTTGGTTCTTAGTTCAGAGGCCCCACCTCTAAGTCTACTTGGAAAATATTTATAATAGTTATTGCATCTTACATCTAATCTCTTGTCTACTTTTTTGTCTAGCTATGCCCAATTATTTGAAAGCAACCATATCCATTGTAATCAATTTGAATCGACAATAGAAAAGAATCATGGGTTGGCTAATCAGATATTGCATATTGTTGAAGCTATTTCATCATTTAAAGTTCAATTTACATTATTAGAAGATATTTTGTTACAGTTTCGTTGACAAAACATGCACTATAAGACATCAAAAAGAATGAGTTCCAAGAGTACAAACTGTTGGTCAGAAAAATTGAGGTTCAACCTCTATCTTAAGGAATTAAATTTAATCATAATAATAAGTTATGTAAATTTTTTAATTCAAACATCTTAAGCTAGTAAATTAAAATCATTCATACAAAACGATCAAATATATAACATGAAATTCAAGGGAGAATTCAAGGCAGTAGAACATCAAATCTCCCCTTTTCTCTTCTTATGGATGCTTCAAAAAATGTAGGTCAGTTTAGCGACTGGTTGGCTAAATGACATAAAAATCCTTCAAATCTAAACAATGGTAAATCTTGTAGCTTGTTGTTACATAGGCAACGAGCCCACACTTTTATGCATCGACATTAACTTTCTGCATATATATATTAACATACATTAATATTCATTCCTTTGGAGCCAATGATTTGGGAATCCCCTAGGATAATCTAGATTTTCCATGATCAAACTTTTAGGAGACGATGAATTAAAAAGTGCTTCTCATCATAGAGATTCCAAAGAGTAACATTTGAGTAAGTGAGCTAGAGTGATCAATAGTCAAGGTGGGAATGTGATTGTTTAATAAACATGCCTAAATTCTCTATCACACAATCAATATCATTTAAAAAGCCTCACTTACAACTTATATGAATGTATTGTTGATGAGAGATCTTAATTTAGCTAGAAGAATTAGAGCTGCTACAACTCTAGCACTAGAGCATTTGACATTCCATACATATTTGCTCTATGTGTTGCTATAAGACTCTCTTAATAAAATATTGAAAGAATCCACTTAATAATTATTGATAATTAAATTAAATTCATGGAAACTGTATTCGAAAATATACACACCATTAAAAAACCATGTAACAAGATTCTTAACCATGGAAATTTTAACTTATAAATAGACTTTGTTAGTTACATGAGGCAATACAACATGCCCAAAAAACCATAAATTATGTTTATGCGTTATATGACAATTTTTTTAATTAATCAATTTAATTAAAAATAGAACAAACATAACTATGATAAATCTAAATCTTTAATCTATAACTATTATTAAAAATGTTTCAAAATATTTCAAAAAACTTAAATCCCTAACATCCATTTAATAATTATTAACAATTCAATTAAATTTATAAAAATACTATTCTAAAATACACATAATAAATCTATTATATATCAATATATCACCCAATTTATTACTCACCATCAATATCTCTCAAAATGTAATTTGTGATCCAAACTAAATGAAACTAGGCAGAATATGATTCTTTATAAAAGAATTTTCCCAATAACTCAAACACTAGCAAAAGCTAAAACTATGGTTAATTACAAACGGGTTTTCTAAACTAAATTTACTTAAATTGAAACATAAATCCTGATTTATTCTTCAGGGTATTCTAAGCATGATTTGTTCTTCAGGGTATTCTAAGCATGATTTATTCTAGGTATTCTCAGGAAAAGGGAAAAAAAATTAAAAAGATCTTTTCTCTTGTAATGAAGATTTCTACCATAGATGTCAGATTGGTCCAAATGGATATCTATGACAAGTAGCTCAGAAAGCTAGAATATTGTCTCTATTAAATTTAATGAAATTTGAAATGTGTTGTGAGAAGCATATCACATTTTACGTTTAGAAAGCTTAGTTTAATGAACTGTCAAGGAGGGATGAATGAGTGGAATCTTGAGTTGAACTAGAAAATGATGGATAACCTTGCTAATTTAGCGATATCGAGGCTAACTCTGATTTTAGAATAGGTGAATGGCATGAACACAATGGCCATAAAGAGCCACCATATTTCTCTAAGTCTGATACCTATGAAATTATCATCTATATTGCTCCAAAGACTATCATATATCGATTGTTGGAGGTGTGGTAGGGGTTTTCATGTCCACAACTGTTGAAGCAAATTGACTTCTTGATCGCCTTGACAATTCACAAGAAAATTAGTCTAATTTTATATAAATAACGGAAAATATAATTATGGAAATCTGGTGAATTTTTTACTGTATTTGGAGATAATTATTAATTAAATAAATTTTTAATTTGCTGGCTACAATTATTAATCAAATGAAATTGGATTTTTTTTTCAACTAAAGAAATCATCCATGGAGCAACTCTTAGGAATTTAATTTAACTCACACCATGTTGATGGATGTGACTATTGTATAACCAATTGCAGTTCTAAATAGATTCACATACTGAATGAAATCACATATCGACATCTGGTGAGCACTTGTGAACATTAGAGGAATTTGGAGGTCTAAATGGACGTCCCAAGGAAATTATAAAATGATAGTGGAAATAATAAAATAAGGTTATATTACATCATCAAATTTTAGATGGAAAAAAAAGGGAATTTTTTTTCAACTCATATTTTCAACTTATCTCCCTATGGGTTTAACCAAATTTCGAGTGGGAAGTTGATTCCTCATCCAAGGAGTAATCATGTTGCATACTTTTGATGGACCTTGCATGGAACATGGGTACTTCTTGGATGAAGAATTCAAATTTTCATCCAACGAGTGTTCCCCATCGAAATTTGAGTAAAACCTTAGGAAGATAAGTTGAAAATACAAGTTGAAAAAGTAGTTTTATTATTTTATTATTTTTTAATATTTTTACTTTTTTACTCCAAAAACGGTGAATCATCCCCCATGGTTGACATTATCATCTTGAATCCTATTGGTTCTTATAAAGTTTATTTTGGTTGTATATTTTTCTTAGGAGACCCATTTTAGACCTCAAAATTTCTCTAATGAAGGTACACTAACAAATCAAAATTCTAAGTTTCGAAAGATACATATTGAACACTAAGTTTCAAAATTATTTATTCACAAAAGAGAAAGTCATCTAAGGAATCAAGGTGTATACCTAGATTGGCTCTCATAGCATCAATAAGTTATAATTTCTCCTTCGAGTGACTGGATACTGGGACTTATAGTTTCTCTATGTTAGATCGAAGAAGCTCATCAAAATTTCGAACCAGAGCCAATCTCTATATAAGGAAAATTTCAGGAAAAGTTTGAGCTGAGCCAATTTTTCTACATCTAGAAAAGGTTTGTCAGACGCGCGGGAGGGATTGTGCTATGCCTACATCCATCCTCTTGCTTGAGACCAACTACTCACCATGATGAGCTATATGTAGATGTACCAAACATATACATAGTACAATGGATGACACCTCTCTACCACCCCATGTGGAGATCAAATCACGAAGACGATGTCACCTCTACATTGCCCAATTGAATTATTCATCGATAGGTGTATATATATAAAACTTAGGTGGGGGGACTATTGTTGAATTTTATTTATGTATTTTAATCGATGGTGGGGATAAATTTTGGGGAGAATATGCGAGAATATTATTCATCTTAGTCCATCATCAAAATATATTTAAAAGTGTGTTGAAAAAAATTAAGGTCACTGTCGCGTGTTGTGTATGTGATCGACGACGACATAGTCAAAGTAAAGGGCTAATCCAAATATTTTAATTCAAGGATTCATACATAATTGAATTTTAAAGAGCATGTACAAAGTGACATCAACACATGAAAGAAATGGAAATAAAAAGCAACCATGAAATCAAAGGCACAAGACAATTTAATATCGAATTTCACCCAATGCGGGCTACATCTCTGGGCCTTGCTCAATGTGGGGAGGCCTCTTTCATTAAATTGCAGCATAAAATAAATTACAAGAAGTTACAAAATGACACCTTATACCTCCACTTCCAGGGATGCCTAAAAATGTAGACCTCTACTGGAGAAATGGGTTGCATGGTTGGATTCCTGGCAAAACATCATGAAAAATTATTATAAACTTGACCCAGTTCTGAGCAAGTGACTTTTGGAGCTCTAAGTAATCTTTAGATTCCCTAAATATTCTGTTGTATATCAAGAAACAATCCCTCGACTGTGGTAAGGAATCAATACTTAAGACATTTTGTAAATGTATGTCAAAATTGCAATATCGAATGGCCTCTGTTTAACACCTTTGGAATTTAATTACTTAATACCCTCAATAATCTGATATAACGAAAGCCTTCACAATGCCATAAACTGTTGATATTTGAATGAAATGAAAAGAAGAACTGTAAGGGAAACTCAAAATGATATGCTGAGAAACGTAATCTATCACTTTTAAGTTTTAGAGGAAATTCATGGAGAGAGAGGAAACTCGAAATAATATGTTGTAAACAAAAAATATATTACTTTAAAGTTTCATGGAGAATTCGTGAAGGGAGAAGAGATGAAGTGAAGGAGAGCAAATTAAGGTTATTTAACTCTTACTCACATATGTAGTTAAGAGACCGACTGCTACATTAATTCACTTCATTCAAAGAGGAATAAACACAGAGCGAAACTGGAAAGACATATCAACATCAACAGGTGTAGGAAACTTGATCTTCTTTCATTTATTTCTCAGAAAATTCAGTACCAAATTAACAGTCATCCAGAGGTCCAAAACTCAGAACCCCTTTTCTTTATTTCTACCTACTTAAATACATCAAAGTAGTTTGTAACTGCTGAACTTCTTGAAACTACTCGACTACCTAACGTGTTAAGATAACTTATGCAATCATACCAAGAAAACAAATTAAAACTGGAAATATTGTTCATTTTGCTGAATCTAATGTTTCTAATGCGTCCTCCCTGTAGAAATATATTAATACTGATGTATTACCGAATTCTCATGATCTAACAATATTTATCTTCTTGCTAAATACATAATCCTTCAACTATTAAACTTGCGGAAATTTAAAACTCAATTGCAAACACATGTAAATAAATTCAATCGCACATAACACAGTTGTTTAACGGGAAAGCTTAAAGCTAAAAACCCCAACTATTGTATATTATGTATATCAATGGAATCATGTAATAATCTCATACAAAGCTTAGTACATCAAGTTGTCAGTACAATGTAGATTCATTACACACTGTCATGCAGAAATTTGCATATCTATGCACCAATTTCTTGCCTCCCGACATCTTGCCTCCACTGCGCAATCCCTGCTGAAGTAGACCCCCGAATGAATTCGAATTGGCCTTGCCTTGACTGTGCAATCCTCATTGGAAACTCCAATGTGTATCATATGCATTGAATGCATCACTATAGTCACAACGGATAGTCCATCTTAACCTTTCACCTATCTCTCCATTGGGTCTCCACTGGAACTGACATGCACTGTAGTTAACTGTTGTATTTGTTCAGTTGTTAGTGAGTTATTAGTTGTGAATAAATTAAATAATTAATTCACTTAAATCTCACTAGTGTATCTTTCAGTTAGACTAGATACAACTAGCTCAACTGAGTTTAAATCACTTAACTGAGTTAAACTAAATAACAACTCCCGTAACTACTCTTCCAACTCTGTCATAACTTTGCCACTTCAGTTATAACTGAGTCCTTCATGCATGAGCCACCAATAACCCTAGGAATTGCGTAATTCCTTCAGCTCACTGATTTTCCAAATCTGTTCACTGAAATAAAGTGCTCCAAGAGAATAAGTTGATGTTTATTGTTAGATTATTATTAAGGGTTAATAATAATCGACATGCACCTATTTTTAGATCGACGATCTATAAATAGAATTCACCCAATATTCTAAAAATAGAATTTCATCTATTTTCCACATTTGAACAACCATCTACAAATAGAATCCTGCAACTTATAGAATATTGTCACCATGTCTAAAAATAGACATACATCTAAAAATAGCATGCATGCCCCACTTAGTGAATGTGCTTACTTTTCACTAAGCTCACCATCTTGTTGAATCTCAACACTCCCTATCAACAAGATAGGGATTATCCTTCACCTCGAACCTGCCTCTATGGTATTCAAATTTTCTCCTGTCGAGTGCCTTTGTCAGAATATCTGCATACTGATCTTCTGTAGGAATGCACTGAAGCAACATGATCTTCCGCTGCACACAATCTTTGATATGATGATACCGGATATCAATATGTTTAGATCTATCATGAAACACAAGATTAATCGAGAGTTTAATGCAACTTTGATTATCACAATGTATCATTGTAGGATCTAAATGTGAACCGAACAAAACGACCAGGATCTTCCTCATCCAGATAACCTCACACGCAGCTTGAATTGTTGCCATGTATTCTTCTTCCGCTGAACTGAGTGCCACGGATCTTTGTTTCTTGCTGTACCAAGAAACTGCTGTAGATCCGATACTGAAAACCCCTCCTGATATGCTCTTTCTGTCCATTGGGCTGCCTGCCCAATCTGCATCCGTGAAGCCATGCAACTTCACCTCATCCGTCTGTTTGTACCATAAGCCATACTCAGATGTGCCCCTGAGATACCTCAGGACATGCTTGCCTGCCTTCCAAAAGAGCTTGGTAGGCTTAACCATTGCTTGTGAAAGATGGTTCACTGCATAGCATATGTATTAACTAAATGCATGAGTGAACCCACCAACCATCGATAAAAAGTGGCATCCACTACCTCTTTCGATGTAGCATCCTCTTTCCTCCAATTTTTTGGAAGAGGAATATCCATGGGCTTGCAATCCTCCATGTGAAACTTACCAAGTATCTCCTGAGCATACTTTCCTTGAGACACAAACAATTCATCTTCTCGTTGCCATATTTCCAATCCAAGGAAATAATGAAGGAGGCCCACATCCTTCGTCTCGAACTCCTTTGCAAGATATGCCTTGCATGAGTTTATCAACTGCTCATCGCCCGTTAGTATGAAATCATCAACATAAAGAACAATGATTAAAAGCTACCCTCCACCACAATTTGGTATAGGTTTGCATCCGCCTCACTCTTGGTGAAGCCAAGTCCAGTGAAATAGCTATTGATCCATGTGTGCCAAGCACGTGGTGCTTGCTTTAGCCCATACAACACTCTTTTGAGTCTGCACACATGCGACTTGTTGCTGAAGATCTCAAATCCTTCAGGCTGCTCAATGTACACCTCTTCCTCAATGATCCCATTAAGGAATGCAGTCTTCACATCCATATGATGAATGTGCCAACCCATCTACGCCGAGAGAGCAAGGATGGTCCTTATGGAAGAATACCGTGCGACAGGTGCAAAGGTTTCTTCATAATCAATCCCCTCGATCTGTGAGAAGCCTCGGGCAACAAATCTTGCCTTATAATTCTCGACGCTCCCATCAGCAACTTGCTTTACCTTGTAGATCCATTTCGAATCTACCACTGATTTACCCACCGGCCTTGGAACAATCTCCCAAGCACTGTTTCTGACAATGGAGTCATAATCCTCCACCATGGCATCTACCCATGTGGGCTCCTGCGCTGCTTCTTCAAAATAAGATGGATCTGTCACGACACACTTGCTCATAAGAGCCATGTATCCAATAAATCGGTCAGGTGACTGTCTCTGTCTGCACTATGATGTAGGGACTCCTACATTCTCTGCCGCATCAAGCTTCAGTCTCTCAGTTTCTGTGGTATGCCTTCTGCTAGATCTGATGTTTGGTTATGCATGAGTGGACTCTTCCACTCCATGAATCTCCTCCTGTGGTTGATCCACATCTAGAGGCTCATCTTTGGGAATAAGAAGTTTCTCCTCTGCATGTAAGTGTAGCTCCCTCTCAAGCGACAACTTCATGGATTTCACCTCATTGAATTTTATATCCCGTCGCACCACAATCATTCGACTGTTTGGAAAATACACACGATAATAATGGGGTGTTTCTGTGTACCCCACAGATATCCCAACTTCTGTAGTCAGCTCCAGCTTCTTCTTGACGTCCTTTGTCACATGAATGTAAAAAAATAAGCCAAAAATCTTCAAATGAGAAATATCAGGCTTCTTACCAGTAAAAGCTTCTTCAGGTGTACTCATGCCAAGTACTCTATGAGGACAACAGTTTTGCACATAAAACATAGTGTTGCATGCTTTCGCCCACAAGTGCATCGGTAGGTCCTGGTCATGTAGCACCCATGATCGTTCTTTTCTTCCTCTCCGCGACCCCATTTTGCTGTGGGTTATGAGGCACTATGAGTTCTCTTCGAATTCCTTCTTTGCTACAGAAGTATTTGAATTCGTTCGAGATATATTCACCACCATTATCGCTCCGTAGAGCCTTCACTTGCTTCCCCGACTCCTTCTCCACCAATGCTTTAAACTCATATAACTTTGAGAATTTTTCTCTCTTCTTATGCATGAAGAAGATCCAAAATCTACGAGAATAGTCATCAAAAAATATAACATAATACCTGTGTTTTGCTGTTGAAGCAACCGAGAAAGGTCCACACACGTCTGTGTGAATTCTCTCCAGGGTCACCGAAGCACGGTTCTCCTTCTCATGAAAGGTGGTCTTCACAAACTTACCCATAGTACATCCCTTACACTGATATGACTGTGCAAGAGTACCCTTGGGAAGTCCAGTAGAAATATGCTACAAAATATTCAAGGTGCCATGGTGAAGATGGCCCAATCTCCTGTGCCATAATTCTCCCTCATCCCGAATCACCACTTCTTCTTCTTTGCCCATCATTGCAGCGTAGCCATCTACCTCCAACTTGTAGATATTCTTAACTGGAATCCATATCCTCTTGGTTTGACCCATTGTTTTATGTTGCAGGAAAGCTTTTACCTTGCTGAAAAGAACGCCATAACCTCTGTCTTCCAACATTGCAATGATACCAAGTTCTTCTTCAGACCTGGGACATGCATAACATCTTCAATAGAAATGGTTTATCGAACTCCCTCTCAAAGGTAATGGTTCCAATGCCAGTCGCACTGTATTTTCCATAGTCGCCCATCTCTATATGCATTTGGTGATCCTTCTCCTCCAAGTCACTAAATAACTCCTTGTCTCCCGTCATATGGAAAGATGCACCACTATCAAGATACCACAATGATCCCATTGAGCTTGAAACCAAGCATGCGATCAAAGAGAAATAAAGTTCAAATTGCGAGGCTAAGGTCTCTCTAGTTGTAGCTCCAAAAACCTTCTTGTTCTTCTTTTTATGTGGGCAGTTAGTGGCGAGATGCCCATGTTCATGACAGTGAAAACACTTCACTTTGGACAAATCCAGCTTCTTGCCTTTAGCCTTGGATTTTGGATGGGATTTATTCCCCTTTCCTTTCCTTGCTTTGGCAGCCAAAGTGAAATTCTATTCGTCATCATTCTTCGATGAAGAGCCATCCTTGGTACTTCACCTTATCTCCTCCTGCATAAGATCTGACCAAAGTCGCTCCCAACCCGGAAGTTTCTCTAGTCCATTGATAGAGTCTTCGTAGTTATGCCAACTCTTCGGAAGCCCAAGGAGAGCCAAGCTCACCAAGTCATCATCATCAACTGTAATCCCCACACTTCCCAGTTCATCCCTATAATGGAAAAACTTCATGAGATATTTTGGAATACTGTCGCCCTTCTCCATTTTTATTTTTCTGAGCTTATCTTTCAGCACCAACTTCCTCTGGTCGCTGCTGCTTTGGAAAAGATCTGTCAAAGCCTTCCACATTGAAAATGGAGTGGCTTTCCCAGAAAGGCTTAACACAATATGGTCCTTCACTCCTTCCAACATAATTCTTCTTGTCTTTGCTAAGAATACCTAGTCTCCTACATAAAAAATACCTAGTCTCCTACATAAAAAATTCTCTCGCTGCGATGTTGATCTGCCTGTTGTTTCATTCGATTTTTGTGCCAAATTTAGGTTATCCGTTAAGAGTTGGAGAACTTCTTGTTGATCCTTGATGTGATCTTCCACTGCTTGAACCTTAGAATTTTCTCTTAAAGAAGATGTGATGGACGATGGATGATAAAGTGCCATAAATGGGGTCATTTTTGCTGCAGTATGGAAGGAAGTGTTATACCACCATTCAGCGAGAGGTAACCACTTGAGCCATTGTGTTTTCTTATCGGATACAAAACAACAAAGATATCATTCCAAACATTTATTCACTATCTCAGTTTGACTTCTGGATTGAGGATGATAAGATGAGCTATGAGCTATTTGAGTACCCAAACAAGAAAATAATTCCATCCAAAAATTTCCAGTAAAAATGGGATCTCTGTCACTTACAATAATCTTTGGGTTTCCATGTAGCTTTTGAATTGTTTTCATAAATGCAGTAGCAACTGTACTTGCTTTAAATGGATGAGATAATGCACAAAAGTGTGCATACTTGGTAAGGCTATCAACTACCACCATGATGACACTCTTTCCTTCGGAATTAGGTAAACCTGCGATAAAATCCATTAAAATCTCCTCCCAATGTTGACTTGGAATGGATAAAGGTTGTAGGACACCCAGGATCTTAATTTTCTCAACTTTATTTTGTTGGAAAACCAAATATTCCGTTACAAAATTTTGAATATTAGATTTAAGGCCATCCCAAAAAAATTCTTTCTTCACCTTGTGGTAAGTTTTGAAAAATCCCGAGTGTCCTCCTAAAGGAGAAGTGTGCAATTCCAAAAGATTATTTTGTTTTAGTTGGGAATTCTTGCAAATATATAAGCGATCTTTGTACCAGAAGGAATCATTTTTCCAACTAAATGTATCAGATGTACTAGGATCTTGCTGAAAATTTTGAATGAGTGTCCACACTTCTTTTTCCTTATGCCATTCATCACTTGCTTCAAAGCAATGGCACAAAGTAATGCTTCCACCTCTTCATCCTTTCTTGAGAGTGCATATGCAAAAAAAATTAGCTTCTATTTTTTGTAGATGATTTCGAAGTCATAACCCAACATCTTTGTGACCCATTTTTGCTGCTCTTCTGAAGATAGTCTTTGTTCCAAAAAGTGTTTAAGACTATCATGATTAGTTTTTACCTTGAAGTGTCTTCCCATTAGGTAAGGTTGTCATTTCTTTAGTGCATGTAGTATTGCCAACATTTCCTTCTCATAAATATCTTTCTGTAAATAATTTCCTTTGATTGGACGACTTTCAAAAGCAATGGGTCTTCCTTCTTGCATTAAAACAACACCAATTCCATTTCCTGAGGTATCACATTCCACAATAAAGGTTTTTCCGAAGTCTGGCTTAGCTAAGACTGGTGCTAGGCACATTGCCTCTTTAAGATGTTCAAAGGCCTTAGTTTCTCCAGGAGTCCATGAAAATGCATCTTTATTCAATATGTTGTTAGAGGTGCTACTATTATCCCATAGTTCTTAACAAACTGGCAATAATACCTTGTTAACCCGAGAATCCTAGCAACTGATTTTTGGTTGTGGGGACTTTCCATTCCTTAACGGCTTTAATTTTGTTAGGGTCTACCTTAACACCCTTGTGAGATACAATATGACCCAGATATTCCACCTCTTGTACTCCAAAGAAACATTCAGATGTTTTTTCATATAATTGTTTCTCCTCCAATAGCTTGAGCACCCTGTCAACATGTTGAACATGATCCTTCCAAGACCTTTTGTAGATTATTATGTCATCAAAAAATACTAGCACAAATTTTCTGAGGAAGGGTTTGAAACTAGAATTCATCAACCCTTGAAATGTAGAAGGTGCATTGGTAAGGCCAAAAGGCATGAACAAAAATTCATAATGACCCTCATGAGTTCGAAATGCTATTTTCAGAATATCTTCACTTTTCATTCTAATTTGATAATATCCTGAACGAAGATCCAACTTGGTAAAATAAATTTCTCCATGTAATTCATCCAATAATTCATCAATCATAGGAATGGGAAATTTATATTTAGCTTATTGAGCTCCCTATAATACAGACACATGCGCCATGATCGATCCTTCTTGTACACCAATACTACTGGAACAGAGAAATAACTTTTACTAGGTTGAATTATACTAGCCTCTAACATTTCTGCAATCATACGTTCAATTTCGCTCTTTTGGACATAAGGATATCTGTAAGGCCTGATGTTTGGAGGAACACTTCCTGGAATAAAATGAATATCATGATCATGATCGCGAATAGGTGGGAGTCCTTTGGGAGTTTCAAACACCTTGGAATGATTGTCCAAGGATTTTTGGAGATCTGGAGAAATATATGATTTTGATGTTGGAACTTCTAGTGAGCATAATTGTGAAATTTTGCCTCGTTTTTCTTTCTTCAGAAGCTTTGTCATGACATTAGAGCTTATTATCTTTCCTGGCTTTCCTACGATACCCTGTAATTTGATTTCCTTTCCTTCCGAAAAAAAATTCAAGAAAATTTCTTGAAAATTAAAAGCTACCATCCCCAAATATTGTAACCGTTGTACTCCTAGTACAACGTCAACACCTCCCATTGGAAAGGAAAGCATTGGACTATTCAATACATATTCCCCCATGGTTAGCTTGATATTATGGCATTTTCTAGAGCAATTTATAGTTCCTCCATTTGCAACCATCACTTGACATTCTGGTGCTGGGTATAGGAAACAATTCAATTCCTTAGCTACCTTACAATGAATAAATTTATGGGTACTACCCGAATCAATCAACACTATTAATTTTTTCTTCTTGATATTTCATTCTATCTTGAGAGTTTGAGGAGTGGTAATTCCTGCCAATGCATTACACGATATGGTCAGACTCATTTATTCTTCTTCCAGGGTTGGTTCTTGGTGTATATCCTCTTCTTTTGAAGTTTCTTGTTCATTTTCTTCCTCCTCTTCACAATCTATGTAAAATAATTTCTTCTCGGAACACTTATGACCTTTAATGTATTTGCTATCACAACTGTAGCAAATACCTTTTGCTCTTTTTTCTTCCGATTGTTGTGGTGTCAACCTTGTAGGTTGTGGAAGTCTAGGAGTAGTAATAATTCGATATTTATAAATGTGAGTGGTAGGCTTCCTTTTTGCCATAATTTTACATTAAATTTTTCTTCCCAACCTAAATGCCTTCTCCAATGAATCAGGTTCCCAAACGTGAACTTCATGTTGGATGTTATCCTTTAAAGTCATATGAAGACATCAATCCTATGTTCCTCTAGAATATCAGTTACCCTTATATTCAATTTTTGGAAGTCCTCAATGTGCTCCACCACTGAACCCTTTTGTTTGAGATTTATCAATTGGCTAAAGAAGGTGTTGCACTTTGTATCCTCATAATGTGCTATCATTTCCTTCGTAAAAATTGACCATGTGACAATTTTTTTACGGGAGAAAAGCCATCGATACCATACAAATTTATTTTGTTCTAAATTAAAGTTGCAATGTGTACCTTTTGTGTGTTTTGCACATTATTGAGATCAAAATATTGCTCCATCTATAGTATCCATGTTAAGTGATCCTTGCCATAAAGCTTCCTCATATCCATCTTTGGAATATGGTGGTTCTTCAATCAAACATTAGAGTTTATGAAATCACGATTAACATTTATTTTGTTCTCATCATGAGTTTCCTCTACTATCTCAGCCCTTAAGAATCATTTCTTGTATTAACCTTGTCATCAAACCTTCCATGTCTGCTTTTAGATCATTCTTATGTCTTCCATGTTGTCTTTAATTTTTTCATTGGTCTTAGCTTCCATGTCATCCATCTTAGCTTCCATACCATCCATCTTAGCTTCCATGCCTTTCTTCAAACCATCCATCTTAGCTTCCACACATTTCTTCAAAACTCCCATTTCATTTTTTGTTGCTCTTTGCGAGAGTGAAATTTGGTGCACTTGCTCTTGTAATTTTGATATGTCATGTTGCGCTTCTTCCTCTTCATGAGTTATAGTAGAGCCTTCTGAAGGCTTAATGGGTGTTGAATTATTTTTAGGTGGCATTTTAGAACTCAATACTGATATATATGCTTCAATATACCCTTGGAATCAATTCAAACTGATTTTTCACACAAGACTTATGAAATTCGTAAAAACAATACACACCTTTTTCTTGATTTTGAGGAGCTCGATATTGAAACTGAATTATATATGTGATTGCGGATCTTCAATATCTGAAATTTGGCCCTGTAGTAGCCCTCTGAATCTTCTTTCAAATGCCATAGGTCTGACCTGATTTGGATTCTTCAAGGAAAATTTATGCCCAATCTCCCACAATGACCTAATTATGGACTGGCTTAGTAGAGCGAAATTGTACGACATGACACATGTCATTGTTTCCTCCTTCGTCTATGAAATTGATGTAAAGGAAACTAAATTCCATGTATTTACAGCCACTTTTTACAATATTCCAATCTGACACTCAAAGAGAGAGTTATGACGGTTTTCTCATGGTCATCTCTTTGAGATGAAATTCGGGAGCCTGAAAATGATACAAATTAAATCAACTCAGAAACAGATTTACATCACACATAATACAACACACACAAAATAAAGGCGGAAAAGGCAGAAGCCTCATGGCTTCTTCATGTAATCTCTCTTATTAAAAGAATTTTAATTTACAATTTAAATAGATGAGAGAAGATAGTCCGTGCTATCTTAGTCTCTTTTGGTTGAGTTAATTACTCACCAAAAACCCACCAAGATAGGAGTTCCTAAACAAACTCCATCTTTTGAGGAAAAACCCAACAACCCAAGAGTTAGGAATATTTAATTAATTATTTAATTATTTTGGATTTATTATTGTTATTTTAGAGAGGCTAACATTACCCCCTTCAATGAAAAATCCAAAATAAGAACGAGGAATCATCTTCCAAGTTCTCACGTTGATCCTCAAAAAACATTGCCTGAAAAACCCCCAAAGCTGGATGCTGAAAAACTGCAATCTGAAGAGACCATGAGTCAGCTGTATGTCTGAATTTCGCTTGACAACTACATCAAGTGAAAAGTTGCAAAAGGATCCATCTGTCCTTTGCATGAAAGCAACATCCTTTGTCCACTGACAAAATTTGTTCAAAGCCCACCTGCTGATGATGTCAAAAACAACTCACTGTTGCTTTTACTGTGCTGTTGAAGATGCCCACTGGCTGCTTTTGCTGGTTGTGTCGAGACTTTCAATCTGACAACCACTGTCAATCTCATTGACATTTTCCCCCCTTTGTCAGCTGAAAGGAGAGACACTTTTGTGGAAAATATTCCTGAACTCCCCCCCTTCAGGTGTAGGATTTTTACACTGTTGTACTCCCCCATTCAATTGCATGAGAGTACCATCATCTTTTCACTGTGGGCTGCACAATGTGTGATCGTATGCGGTTGTAGAATTGAAGCAATCTTTCAACTGTGGATGACCATTCCCAAGGGTCAATCCATTCATAATGTATCTTCAATCTTGCTGATTTGTGTTGATTGCGACATTTGTCTGAGGAATGATTGCACTTGCCACAATGGCAACAGGGATGGAGATCAAAACACTGATCTTCCATATGACCGGTTCTCTGACAATGAGAACATTTCGGTGTGACCTCAACTTCAAGTTGTGTGGAATTCTCTTTTTCGATAACTTTGGGTTGCATGCACTGCTGGTTGTCTGCAACTGTCTCTGAATGTGCTGAGGGGATCTGTGCAAGAAATCCCGCACTAACGAACTGAATGGGCTTGGAATAATTGGGAATATGTAAGTTGGCGTCATCTTGGACATATCCTAAGCCTCGTCGATTCTTGTTATTCTGAAGTTCTTCCTAGGGCCTGATGATGGACTTGGAAGAAATTGGATTTGGAACAGCTGTTACACTTGAAGCTGGCTGAATGAATGACTTATCATATGGATTGTGCAAAGACTTATCATCTGGATGGTTCAAAGACTGGAAAGTATCATTCTTTTCTTGTAATTCAATCCTTTGAAGTTGTGACTCGAGCTGAAGAAACTCAATAGTTTCATGTGTTTGTTGGAGATGCCGTGAAAGATTAGCAAGAGTGTCTTTGCTGACGTGCACCATGTCTTCATCATTGGAGATGATCAAACTGTGAAGAATGTTTAACAGTTGAATATGTTGCACCATCTGAACTTGCGCACTTGAAAACTGGCTCTCTTGTTGTAGATGTCGTACTTTGAACTGTTTCACTTGAATGTCAGGCTCGCTTGAATGTGGCTTGAATGGCACGATCACTTGATTTGTTGCTGATTGCACTTGCTTGGAACACTTGCTAGAATATTCTCGCTTAAATTCTAGAATTCACGCTCGCTTGATGACAATCGCGTTTGTTTAAGCGCTCACTTGACTGACTTGATGAATTCATGCTCACTTGAATGAATAACCACGCTCGCTTGATGTTGATGTCAACTTGGTTGATTGATGTCAGAGTTGAACTTGTTTGGTTGTTTTTGATGGTCGCTGCAATAAACTTCACTCTAGCTCGCTTGATGTGTTGATTTTTGCACTGAATTGATGCAAATTGGTTGAATGAATAATCACGCTCGCTTGCAGGAGATGTAAACTTGTCGCTTGTTTGAAAAAACTCATGCACTCAATTGATTTTGTGTAAAACAAGGGTGTCGAACACTGTCGACAATGCACCCAAGAAAGCTTACAATGATTCACTTTAAAATAATGAATTCACTTGTTCTTTTAAAAATTAATTAACAATGAATTTTTAATGATTCACTTTAGTCAATGAATTTGATTACAAGTACTTAAATGGATTTGCAAAAACGTTGATGAAGACTTTGCTGTGAAAAGCATTAACTTGACTAAGTGAATTTGTTGTTTGATGTAGAACGCTGATGTAGACAATCTTCGATTATATGTTGTAGTTGTGCAGATGCATGTGTTGATCTTGCAGCTATGTGTTGTGTTTGCTGATATTAAACTTTATGTAGGGAATTATTAATGTGTCACAACTAGACACATATCAAAAAGCAACAACATGAAGCCATAAAACAATGCGCCATCAAATACACATGGTGTAACTAAGATCCCCTTATTCAATTTCGGGCGGATCTAGGACACATCAACACCAAAAAAAATGATATTTTTATTAATCACTGAGTACATGCCAAGCTGACAACCCTTTGAAACAATTTGTCTTCAAAATCTGACTGGATAGTGACACGATCTCTCTCAAAGTAAGACAATACTTTGAATTACAACAACTTTCCCTTATCACTCCAAATACAAAATAAGACACTTATCTCTCCAAAATGCATTAAATCACCTTATGTCTCCCAAAATTACAAAATCATCACAATGCTAAAAAAAAATTCCTATTTATTCCTCCGAATAAATGCAACTTATTCCTCCATTTTTTTTTTTAATAAAAATTTGAGTGCCACTTTCAATGGAGTGCCCCATGGTGGGCGCCACTTCAATTTAAACAATATCGATCAAAACAATTCATGTCCTCCTTTAAATGGAAAAAAGAAAAGATGAACTCAATCACATCGCCCCCTTGATCGATGCTTTGACTAAGAACAAAGCAATATGCGTTGGAGGAGGGAAGCCTTTCAATTCAACGATGCTTTGACTAAAAAAAGTGATGCTTTTTAAGATCTTCAAGAGGAAGTGAGCACGAGTAGCAATAACCGCAGAGGCTCTTAAAAACAGCTCAACAGCTCAAAAAACAACCAAACAACAGCTCCAAGAGTACAAAAGACAATGTACAGTTCATGCGCTACAGGTTTCAAAATGCAGAAAGCGATGTTACGCTGGTTCTGGTCCACAATCTTTTGGGGGCAATTAAATATTGTAAAACGCTGTTTTCAAATGCTGATTCTATTCATTTAAAACGCAGACAATGAAAATGATGTTTTAAACGATGTCAAATGCAGAAAATGGGCTAAACGCTGGTTCATACATCCGTTCAACGCCTAAAGCGATGTCACAAATCGCTGAATCGATGCCAGAACACAAATTAACGCTGGTCTTTCTCCACAAATTAACGCTGAATCAAACGCTGGTTCTTAAACTTAATTGAACGCTGGTCCGCCTCCACATGAAATAACGCTGGAATGAACGCTGCTTCAATTGATTTACGTTACAATTTTGTTGGATTGAATTGAACGCTGCTTCAATTGAATATATTTTGGATTACACTGAGATACTCACTCCTTGAAGCTTGGAATTTCTTTCTTTTCGGCTTGATAATTATTAGAAGAATTGAAAGCTCTTTGGCCTAATCTAGTTGGTGAATATCCAAAAAAGGCTTAGAAGTAATCTATGTATGTACACTTCCAATGATTTTGATTTTTCACAAAATTTTATTGCACATTGTCCAATCTGCTGGTTGTGAAAAATAATTACCATGTTTATGCCGGTCGCCAACTAAAGCGCTTAAAGCAAATAAGAAGTAGAACTCTGAATACCTACTTGGCACATTCAAACTTAAGTAGAGCCGTAACCGTGGTATTCCAGGCTTCGAAATACGGAAAAGAATGACTAGGCAGGAAAGTATTCGAGCCGCAACAGGGTCATTCCAAGCATCAAACTCGAGACCTCCTGTGCCTTAGATCACTCGGCCATCCTGACAAGATAAGAATGTTGAGAGTGGGATTTGAACCCATGCCCTTTACCAAATTCCTGGTCACATCAACTGTTTGAACGCGTGCAGAAACACGCTTCTGATCTTCACACTGCACTTCAACGTATACCAACAAAAACATGGATCGATCCGTCGAAAACAAGTCACTGCTTGGCAAGCTTCACAGATATGCAGAGAGCAATCTTCAATTCTGCTTGTGGAATCGATTCTGGATTGATACTAATTCACGTTTTTTTTTTTTAAATTGCCAAATGAGCCCATGAAAGTGCAGAATCGATTTTAGAATCGATATTTAGACTTGAAAGTGCAGAAGCAAAACTGATTGGAATGGAGAATCGATGTAAACCACTCTCATGAAAATGCAGAATCGATTTAAATCGATACCAATTAAACGCTGTTTTGAATGATTTGCAGAATCGATTTGAATGTTTTGAAAGGATTTGAAAAACAATTAAAATATACAGCACTATATCAAGAGCTTGGGCGGAGCCACAAAAAATCGATTTATATGAAATGTAAACGCTGGAAAACTATTTTAAAAAGGCTGTTTTCAATGCGCTGCTTTCAAAATGCTAAAAAACGTTGTTTCAATTATTTGTAGAAACGATGTTAAACAGATTTCAACAGATTTCAATGATATATTGCAAAAACCTGGTTTCAGCGCTGGTTCAAAGTGCAGAAAGCGATCCAAATATGCTGTCAAACGCTGGATTTAACACCGCTGTCAAAAGCTGAAAGAGCAGAAGTCGATGCTGTTGAAGCCAATTAAACACTCTGCACTAAATCACCATCTCCAGATCACAACACAACACTGAACTCTGAGCTCTCACTACCGTGGCTCCGATACCACATGATACAAATTAAATCAACTCAGAAACAGATTTACAGCACACATAATACAACACACACAAAATAAAGGCGGAAAAGGCAGAAGCCTCATGGCTTCTTCATGTAATATCTCTTATTAAAAGAATTTTAATTTACAATTTAAATAGACGAGAGAAGATAGTCCGTGCTATCTTAGTCTCTTTTGGTTGAGTTAATTACTCACCAAAAACCCACCAAGATAGGAGTTCCTAAACAAACTCCATCTTTTGAGGAACAACCCAACAACCCAAGAGTTAGAAATATTTAATTAATTATTTTATTATTTTGGATTTATTATTGTTATTTTAGAGAGGCTAACTTACACAGATCATATCTCCGTATATATTGTGAACCAAGATCTGAAATTTTTACAGGAAGTTTCTCAGGATTTTGGATTCTTGCTGTAGAAATTTCAGCCTCTGAACCTTCGTAGAAACAAAGTTATAGTGCAAACTCCTCGATGACCTATTTTAAGTGAAATTTGGGAGCCTGAAAAAAACCCTAAATTCCAAATATCATATCTCCGAAAATCTTGCGAACCAAGATCTAAAAGTGTTTCACAACGTTCCTCAGGATTGCGGCTTCTCTCTCTAAAAATTTCAGCTTCCGAACCTTCGTAGAAAAAGAGTTGTAGCGAAAATTCCACGATGACCTGTTTGGAGTAGCAAAACCCTAGAATCCAAAGCTATGATACCGAATGTTATGAAACTAGCTCCAAAAATAGAAGAAAAGAGAGATCAACGCCTTAGAAATAAGCCACTTCGAGGGGAAACCTCCTTTAAATTACATAAATGAACAATTCTTCGATGATACAAATGACAAAAACTCCTTCTATATATAAGAGTCCATGGGGTCACAATATTATCCTAGCCGTCCTAACAATAATAATGTAAGGGAAAATATAATAACAATATTGGGGTTACAGGGGTACAGCAATAACAATAAGGGTGTTACACTAACAACAATAAGGGAATATACTAATAATATAGGGACCTAACATGGATCACCATGGATGTGGTCATTATATTTTTACTATCAAAGATGGATATATACATTAACTTTGAAACAATTTGCCACAAAAAATAGTAATATGAAATAAGGTTTGGTTTCTAAACTGTCTACCAAAAATAAATTTCTTTTGTTAGTTAGTTATACATGGAAGAATTATATAAGTTGATAATATCATAAAAAGAGGGATCAAAGTCCCACATTGGTGTGTGATATGTAATTAAATGGAGGAACATGTAGATACTTACTCTTGGAATGCCTTTTTGTAATACACTTTTATAATATTGCATTTTTAGGTTTAATTCATAGATTTCATAGGCCAATATGATCAAACGAGGCACTCATGAGCTGGGCTGGACTATTCAAGTGCTCCTTCAAAGGGAATAATATTTTTATATGGATTTGGATAATGATGCCAAAAAATATATTTTAGAAACAATGGCTAGCCATAAATAAAATAATTTTCAATATAATTTTAGAATCTCCAAAATCTATGGTAAATAAATCCATAAGTGTCATGAGGAAAACCCTATACTCAACGACTTAAAAATAGAAGAAAAGATAAATTAGAGACTTAAAAATTATCATCTTCTAGGGGGAAACCTCCTTTAAATTACATAAATGAAAAATTCTTGGATGATTCAAATGAAAAAACCTCCTTTCTATATAGGAGTCTAATGGGTCACAATATAATCATAGCCGACATAATGTAAGGGCACAACAATAACAATATTGGGCTTCTATGGGGCACAATAATAAAAATATCGGGACTACATGAGCACAACAATAACAATAAGGGGGCTACACTAACAATAACAATAAGGGGATACACTAGTATTATAGGGACCTAACATGCCCCTCTCCTTTAAAAAAGTGTTGTCCTCAATGCTTGAGTAGTTTTGAATTCTTCTGTATAAAATTATCATCCTCCCATGTGGAATGTTTAGTGGGTAAGTTCTTCCACTTGATGAGATACTCCGAAATTGATCAATTTCGTAGCTATTGATTTCTTGTTTCTATGAATATTTCAGGTTACAATATGATTTTTCCTTCCTTGTGAAGTTCTGGCAATATTGTTTGAACCAAGAGCTTGTCACCTATAACCTTCTTTAAGCATGAAACATGGAAAAATGGGTGCACTCAAGAAGATGTAGGAAGCTCAAATTTGTATGCCATAGTACCAATATTTTGCAACACCTTGTAAGGACCATAATACTTTGGTGATAATTTATTATCCTTCTTATCTTTCTTGAGGGAAATTTATTTGTATGGTTGTAGCTGTAAAAATACCCAGTCACCTACATCAAAACTTCTTTCACTGTGATGTTGATCTGCATGTTGTTTCATTTGATTTTGTGCCAAAGTGAGGTTATCCTTTAAGAAATGTAGAACTTGTTGTTGATGCTTGATGTGATCTTCCACTACTTGAACCTTAGAAATTTCTCTTAAATATGATGTGATGGACGGTGTATGATATCCATAAAGTGCCATAAATGGGGTCCTTTTTGCTGCAGTATGGAAGGAAGTGTTATAGCACCATTTGACCCATTGTGTATGTTTATCAGATACAAAGCAACAAAGTTATCCTTCCAAACATTTGTTCACTATCTCAGTTTTTCCATCAGGTTGAGGATGATAAGATGAGCTATGAGCTAATTGAGCACCCAGACAAGAAAATAATTCCGTCCAAAAATTTCCAGTGAAAATGGGAACTTTGTCACTTACAATAATCTTTGGGTTTCCATGTAGCTTTTGAATTGTTTCCATAAATACAGTAACAACTATACTGGCTTTAAATGGAAGAGATAACACACAAAAGTGTACATACTTGGTAAGTCTATCAAATACCACCATTATGACACTATTTCCTTTGGACTTGGGTAAACCTATGATAAAATCCATTGAAACCTCCTCCCAACATTGACTTGGAATGGATGAAGGTTGTAACAGACCTGGGGTCTTAATTGTATCAAATTTATTTTGTTGGCAAACCAAACATTCTACCACAAACTTTTGAATATCAGATTTAAGGCCATCCCAAAAAAATTCCTACTTAACCCTGTGGTAGGTTTTTAAAAAACCCGAGTGCCCTCCTAAGGGAGAGGTGTGCAATTCCAAAAGAATATTTTGTTTGATTTTAGGATTCTTACAAAGATATAAGCGATATTTGTACCATAATGAATATCTTTTCTAGCTAAATGTATCAAATGTACTGGGATCTTGTTGCAACTTTTGAATGAGTGCCCACACTTCTTTGTCATTCTTCCATTCATTCCTTTCTTTGGTTATCCAATCTAGTTGGATAATAGAAATGACACAAAGCAATGCTTCCACATCCTCATCCGTTCTTGAGAGTGCATCTACAACAACATTTTGCTTCCATTTTTTTTAGAAGATTTCAAAGTCATAACCCAATATCTTTGTGACCCATTTTTTTTTTCTCTTCTGAAGATAAACTTTGTTCTAAAATGTATTTAAGACTATCATGATTCGTTTTTACCTTGAAGTGTCTTCACATCAGGTAAGGTCACCATTTCTTAAGTGCATGTAGTATTTCCAACATTTAATGCTCATTGGACGACTTTTAAAATCAATGCACCAATTCCATTTCCTGAGGCATCACGTTCCACAATAAAGGTTTTTGTGAAGTATTGTGTAGCTAAGACCGGTGCTTGGCACATTACCTATTTAATATGTTCAAAGGCCTTAGTTTCTTTTGGAGTCCAATAAAATTCATCTTTCTTCAGTAATGTTGTTAGAGGTGCTGCTATTCTCCCATAATTCTTAATGAACTTGCGATAATACTTTGTCAACCCAAGAAATCCTCGCAGATGATTTATGGTTGTTGGGATAATCCATTCCTTAATGGATTTAATTTTATTAGGGTCTACCTTAAAACCCTCATGAGATACAATATGACCCATATATTCCACCTCCTGTACTCCAAAGAAACATTTGGAGGTGTTTGCATATAATTGTTTGTCCTCCAATAGTTTGAGCACTATGTCAACATGTTGAACATGATCCTTCCAAGACTTGTTGTAGATTAGTATATCATTAAAAAATACTAACACAATTTTTATAAGGAAGGGTTTGAAAGTGGAATTAATCAAACATTGAAATGTAGAAGGTGCATTGGTAAGTCGAAAAGGCATGAGCCCCATGAGTTCTAAATGTTGTTTTCAAAATGTTTTCATTCTTCATTCCTATTTGATGATATCCTGCATGAAGATCTAACTTAGTGAAGTAAATTTCTCCATGTAATTCATCCAATCATTCATCAATGACAGAAATGGGAAATTTATCTTTAATAGTGAGCTTGTTGAGCTCCCTATAATCCAGACACATGCGCCATGATCCATCCTTCTTGTGCACCAATACTACTCGAGTAGAGAAAGAACATTGTCTAGGTTGAATTATACCAGCTTCTAGCATTTCTACAACCACACGTTTAATTTCACTCTTTTGGGAATAGGGATATATGGAAGGCCTAATGTTTGGAGGAGCACTTCCTGGAATCAAATGAATTGCATAATCATGATCACGAATAGGTGGGAGGCCTTTGGGAGTCTCAAATACCTTATAATGATTGTCCAAGTCTTTTTGGAGATCTGGATATATAGATGATTTCGATGTTTGAACCTCTAGTGAGCATAATTGTGCAATTACGCCCCATTGTTCTTTCTTTAGAAGCTTTTTCATTCCATTAGAGCTGATTATATTTATTGTTTTCCCTGTGATACCCCTTTATTCAACTTCCTTTCCTTCACAAAAGAATTTTAAGAAAATTTCTTGAAAATTAAAAGCTATCGTACCCAAAGATTGTAACCATTGGAATCCTAGTACAAAATCAACACCACCAATTGGAATGGAAAGCATTGGAGTATTTAATACATATTCTCCCATGGATAGTTTGATATCATTGCATTTTATAGAGAAATTTATAGTTCCTCCATTTGAAACCATCACATGACACTTTGCTGCTGGATATAGGAGGCAATTCAATTCCTTGGCCATCTTACAATGAATAAAATTATGGGTACTGCCCGAATAAATCAACACTATTACCTTTTTCTTCTTGAAATGTACTTCTATATTGAGAGTTTAAGGAGTAGTAATTCCTACCAATGCATTAAAATATATGTTCAGATTCATTTCTTCTTTCTTTAGGGTTGGTTCCTGGTGTATATCCTCTTCTTTTGACGTTTCTTGTTCCTTTTCTTCCTCCTCTTCACAATCTATGTAAAATAATTTCTTCTTAGAACAATTATGAACTTTAGTGTATTTGTTATCACACCTATAACAAATCCATTTTTCTCCTTTTTCCTCCAATTTTTGTGGTGTCAAACTTGTAGTTTGTGGAAGGATAGGAGAAACAACACTTCCATATTTTTAGTTGTGAGTGGTATAATTCCTTGTTGCCATAATTTTGCTTTCAAATTTTCTTTCCACCTAGAATGCCGTCTCTAATTAATCATGTTCCCAAAAGTGAACCTCATGTTGGATGTTATCCTTTAAGGTCCCTATGAAGACATCAATCCTAAGCTCCTCTGGAATATCATTTACCCTGATATTCAATTTTTGGAAGTTCTCAATGTGATTCGCCATTGAACCCTTTTGTTTGAGATTTATCAATTAGCTAAAGAAGGTGTTGCTCCCTGTATCCTCATAATGTGATATCATTTCCTCCGTAAGAATTTACCAATTGACAAGTGGTTTACAAGAATAAAGCCGCCGATATTGTACAAACTGATTGGGTTCTAAGTATAAAGTTCCAATGCGTACCTTTTGTGCGTGTTGCACATTATGGAGATAAAAATATTTCTCCATGTATAGTATCCATGTTGTTAGATCCTTGCCATCAAACTCCCTCATATTGATCTTTGGAATATGGTGGGTCTTCAATCCAACCCTAGAGTTTATGAAATCATGATTAAGATGTCTTTTGTGCTCATCATGAGTTTCATCTAATACCTTTTCTTCGTTAGGAAGAATTTCTTGTAGCAACTTTTTCAAACCTTCCTTCAAACCTTTAATGTCTTCTTTTAAACCATTTTTCAAATCTTCCACGTTGCCTTCCATTTTTGCTTCTATACCATCCATCTTAGCTTCTATGTATGATTAAACCATTCTTTAAATCTTCCATGTTGCCTTTAATTTTTGATTTTATACTATCCATCTTAAATTCCATACCATTCTTCAAACCATATATCTTAGCTTCCATTTCATTTTTGGTTACTCTTTGCGAGAGTGATTTTTTTTGCACTTGGTCTCATAATTTATATATATCATGTTGCATTTCTTCCTCTTCATGCGCCATAGTAGAGCTTTCTGAGGAATTAATGGGTGTATAATTCTTTTGTTTGGGAGGCATCTTAGAACCAAATACTGATATGCATGCTTCAATACGCCCTTTAAATCACTTCAAACTGAATTTTCAAACAAAATTTATGCAAAATTAAAAAATACACACCCTTTTCTTGCTTTTTAGGAGCTCAATATTGAAACTGTTTTATCTCCGTGATTTTGGATCTCCAAGATCTGAAATTTGGTCTTGTGGCATCCCTATGAGTCTTATTTTCAATGCCATAAGTAAGACAAAATTTGGATTCTTCAAGATAAATTTATTCCCAATATCCCATGAGGACCTGATTATGGACTTGTTCAGTAGAGAAAACTTGTATGGTGTGCCACATGTCTCTGTTTCAACCTTCGGCCCAGAAAATGATATAAAAGATACTAAATTATTTGCACTTTCGTTCACCTTTTACGAAATTTAAATCCAATGTTCGTAGAGGAAGTTATGATGATTTTCCCAAGGTATCCTATTTGAGACGAAATTATGGAGCGTGCCAAAACCCTAACTTCTTCAGACCATATTTCTAAAAATATAGCAAACCAAGATCTGATTTTTTTACAAGACATTACTCAGGATTTCAGATCCTCGTGGTAAAATATTTCACTTCTGAGCCTTCATAGAAATTTTTTTATATCAAAAATTCCAAGATGACCTGTTTGTAGTAGTGAAACCCTAGAATCCAAAGCTATAATTCCAAATGTTATGCAACTAGCTCAAAAAATATAATAAAAGATAGATAAACAACTTAAAAATTATCTTCTTCGAGGGGGAAACCTCCTTTACATTACATAAATGAACAATTCTTGGATGATTCAAATGAAAAAACCTCCTTTCTATATATAGGAGTCTAAGGGGCCACGATATAATCAGATACAAGATAATGTAAGGGAACACCAATAACAATATGAGGACTACATGGGAACAAAAATAACAATAAGGGGGCCACAATAACAATAAAAATAATGGGATACACTAGTATTATAGGGACCTATTATGCTCCTTCAAAGGGAATAATATTTTTAGATGGATTTGAATAATGTTGCCAAAAAATATATTTTAGAAACAATGGCTAGCCATAATTAAAATAATTTTCAATCTAATTTTAGAAAATCCAACATATATGGTAAACAAAGCCATAAGTTTCATGAGGAAAACCCTATGCTCGAAGAATATATCTTTACAAACAAGAAACATTTGAATAGAGCAGAAATGGCTTGGATAAGACAATTTAGAGAAGCTTCAATGGTCATAAAAGTTAATAAAAACTCAATGCCTCTCCAGTGGAAAATCAAACTTGGGAAAAAGAGTTTGAAGAATGGAAAATAGAATTAGTTCACATGTTCTTTCATTTTATGGAGCATCTAAAGGTAATCCAAGGGTGGCAGAAGTGGGAGGGGTCCTTTATAACCCTTAAGGAATTTAGGAATCTACTTATGCCTGGAGGCTTGGAATTGCAAGAAACAAGTAAGCATATGATTATGGTCTATTGTAGGGACTTGTCACTATCATAATATTGGGAATAAAGAATTTCTGGTTTTAGGAAACTCACGGATCATCATAAAGGAATTAACCCATTAGGAACCTACAAGATACTACTAGATAGCTTCGATCCCTTCCAGAATCATAAATGTCACATAGAATTTGGTCAAAATCTCATTCTACTACATATGAGAAAGAATAAAGATATGAAAAATGGTTTATTTAAATGAAACATCTAGTTTTCCATTAGGAACATTAAAGAAAAATGGGGTTGTAACTTTCTCTTTTACCCCCCAAGATTATCCCTTCCAAATTCATTACATGACCATGGTAATTATAAGGTACAAGATAATTAAAGATAGGTAGATATTAGGCATGCAAGCTACAAATACAAGTACAAAATCCCCAAGCCACAACAAAATTTGGCATGGGACTATTATTATATTATATGACATACACTCATTTTCATTATGTGTAGTAGGATTTTTCAAGTGAGGTCTTGGACGATTTTGACTGAAATTTGGAAGGTATGTAAATGTTGAGTTTAGTCGATGATAATATCTAGGTTCAAATTTGAATGACAACTTTCAAAGATGCTCTATGTCAGGGGAAATGTCTATCACATATTTATTCTTTTCTCATGGAACATGAGAGTGGTTTTTTTCTCTTGGATGCTTTTTAGTTTCATTGTCTGGTAGTTGTCTTGTTCAAAGGTTATTCCTTTACTTTTTTAATTTTTTAGCGGGAGGGACTTTGGAAAAAATTTCCTAGTCCCTCCTTTGGGCATAATGTATCTACTACTTGTGGTTTTAACATATAATAAGTACTGTTTGGTGGTGGTCCTATTCCAATAATTTGGTGTGGTGCCTTTGCCTAAGAAAGTATGGGCTTTATTTTTCTAGTGCTCTATACTATTCAGGGTTTGTAGTTCTATTTTTTTGGCACTATTTTTCTAGTGGGACCTTTTTCATTTTGGTCAATAAGGCTATTTTTATTTTGTTTTAATTTTCCAGCATATTTAATTGCTTTTATGTTGGTTTACCCCATTTGGTCTAGTTTTTATGCCTTAATTCACTTCAGTTTCCTTAGATTCATCAAGAGTGTTTCTAGCTTTTCTCTAGTCCACATAATATTTAGTAGAAAGCAAAGGTAAACTTTTGGATAGTGGTGCTGTTGATGGTGCTATATTCCACCAACATACAAGGGGTATCCCTAATGTGAAGTCCCAACTAGACCTCACACCATTTGGTGTAGGATCCCCATTCGGATATAAGATCTGTTCATCATTGCAAGTGATCTTGAAAGAATGCCTTGGCTGCAAAACATACACAAGAGGTCATGCACATAATTTTGGGGTATAAAGTATGTAATATTTGCGAGGCATCAAGTGTAAGGTGTAAAAGGAGCTTCCACGAAGAGGGACGAGAAACAAGCCTCTAATAGAAAAGTAATAGTATTATCATAAGAGAGACACGTGAGAGAAATTGATAAGTTTTGTTGATTAACTTGAAAATTAGTTCACAAGATAATAATGATCATATAACACATAAAAACACCCATTCAACAAGATTCATAGCTAAAGCAACGAACTAGTTCATTATCCTTAGTATGTGACACAACATATATCGCAAACATGTAAAGAATAGTCTTACAACATTTATGATACATGCATGAAAGAGTGTCGAATCCAAGAGCTTCTGATAATTAATGGAAGATCCAAGTGCACCGTTAAATTGATGAAACACTAGCTCCAATAGTGGAACATGAAGCTACAACTTGCTTCTCCAAAAGAATAATCTTCTCCCTTATGCACAATTAGATAATCCAAGGAAATTTTTTTAAAGGTCCAAACCCTTTACTTGAGTTATGAGGGCTTATTTATAACAAATTACAATGACTATTGAGTTTCCTCGTGAGTCTTTGACTTCCATAACCTATGGGATTCCATGTGACTCTTCATATTCTACATAAATCTTTTTTACATTCCACATGTGTCTTTTCACCTTCCACATGTGTCTTTTGGAATTATTCACCTCACATTTATTCATAAAGGAAAAAATTACATCAAAATGGTGGCTATATAATACAAAAATCAAATAAGACAAAATATTCCTCATGAGGAGGGAAAGGAAAAATCAGTAGCTTGAGCATGGAGTTCATTTGTGATCTAGGACTTCCATGCTCTGAAATTTGTTGCGATGAATTTGACTCTGGCTAGAAGCTTTGGAAGATATCACATATTCACCTCCAAATCCTATGATAATATGGATTTGGAGCTTGATTGTACACTATTCCATATCCAGGCGAACTTCATGTGATCTTTAGTTGGCTCAATGACACACTATAGAATAGTATTACCGGTGAAATCCAAGACTTATTGATATGTTTCCTGCTTGATTTATTCAATAAAATATTTTATCTCCATCATGATGAAATCCTTGCCTCTCATCTCTCCAAGTGAACCCACGGAAGGTACTTTGTGCTTCTGTGCCAGGGACTCTAAGCCACTATGCAGTCGAACATAAGCAACAACAATTTTTGTCACTTGTTCACTAAGGTGGGCATAGTTTTGAGTACGAAGTCTTGACTGTTCTTGATCCACCTCGACAACTATCTTGTCCTTCTTGACCAAATTTTCAATAACATCCAGATACTTAACTCCCCAATCATGTATCAAATTTACAACTCTACTTGTCACCTTGAGAAGCTTTAGGATCTCTTGATATTTCTTCAGAATTTGAACCAAGGGTGTTACCATCTCATGCAAGAGAATCATCTCACTATAAAACCGCCTCATGGTGTCTCCATTGGTTTCAATTCTTCAGACATGGCTACCCGTAGCTCTGTCGTGTTGATACTAGCAAAATACAACTGTTGATTCTCTAAAGTAAGATGATCAACCTATTGTTTTGTGGCAACTAGCTATTTTCTCAATCATGCATTCTAATCTAGAAGGTACTCTGTATTGTCTTATGCTGTTGTCGTAAAAGACAAATTAACTGCCATGACTGCTTTGAGATTTATCCTGGAATTAGATGTTATTTTCTTCTCTGTGGATATGGAGACTGGATGGGTAGGCTTGTTAGTATGAATCTTTCGTCGTAAAATGTCGCTTTAACTATGCATAACAAATAGCCCTAACATCGATTATGGCTGCAAAATATATTTAAGTCTGCAATGAGGTGATCCAAATAATGCTGCATAAATCCAGATCTAAGCACAAAAGACATTAAGCAGATAAAATACAATATGGCTCCATGTATCCAATAGACAAGACAAGAACGATGTATTTGAAAGAATTTTTTATATTATATTAAAAAATGGGGCACCTGAGAGGAAAACAAGAAAGGTGTTTTCCAGTTCTCCTCAATGGGATGGGTTCTTGAAAGTCCTCAGCGTTTCAGATCTAAAATCTCTCTCTTATTGGTGTAGAAAACCCAGAAAAACATAGAACTCAATGGGAGCTCACAAGATAAAAATGGAAAATGGTGACCAAGAGTAGATCCAGAGTGATCTAATGCAGTGGAGGTGACTAATGAATGGGGAAAACCCTCCTATTTATAACAAAATATTGGGGTGTTCTAGAACTCGGTGCATGAATAAAATATTATTAATCAAATTCTAGAATCACCCTTTAGGAATATTTTATTATATTTGTTGGAGGGAAAAGGTCTTTTGACTTGGGTCAATTCTTTTATTTATAAACAATAAATAAATAAATGATTTATTTATTATTTTAGGGAGATGGTGGGAATATAATTAAATAAATAATGATTTATTTAATTATTTAAAAATGATTTAGTCAAATTTAACTAGGAATATTATTTAGATAATGATTTGAATAACTTATTCCTAGGAAATAATTAAATAAATAATGATTTATTTAATTAATTTCCTTGTTTTGGGTTAAATATGACCAGGAAATATAGAAAAAGGTTATTTTACATGGTGAAAGCAATTTTACTTAGGGTAAAATTGGTCTTACATGGTGTACTTGGGTTCATCTAATGAGAATGGGTTAGATGACCAAAAAAATGGTGTAACAAGGCTCATTGGGAAAGCACCTTCACCTTTCTTGCACAATCCACTTCTTCATCTGGTTGAAGGTAAGGTTGGATACATCCATGAACCTATCATTTGGTGGAGGGAAAATTCCCATTTCACTAAATGGAAGATGGCCACTGGTGAGGGGAGGATTTGACTACATGTCTAGTTCATCTGCAAGTGGCTCAATGGCATCCTTCTCCTCAAATTCTGCTTCTAATTCATGGGCCATTTATTCTTTCTGCATTATTTGTGCGACTTCTTCCTGATATGTGTTCTTCATTTGTTCTTCTTGTGACCAAATCTGTAGTTACTCTCATTTCCTCCTCCTCTCTCAGTTTCAGTAAATCATTTTATCTCTTATTTTCTTATTCTTCTCATAAGCGCTCCTCCTCTCTTTTGTGCTTTTCTTATCCTCCTCCTTCTATTTCTTATGTTTCTCTTCCTCAGTCGCACCTTTGATCATATGATCAACCTTAAACTTTATATTTCTTTCTGCCACCAGATCATGTTTTAACTTCTTCCTGGGTGCTATAGTGTCCACTTAAGTAGTTGTTTCCTGTCGATTGTCCTCCATCTAAACATCAAGTACTTATGGAACCTGGAAGGGACCTACCTCATCTCGTGGTCGATTCTTTCTGAGAGAATTATTTGAATTCTTAATCTTTTCATATTCTAGTACAGTCATAGGTCCATATGAAAATGTATACTTTATCTTTTCATAGTGTTTCCAACACACTTTTCTAGGATAATATCTGTGGAAATTAATGTTCCAAAATGAAGGCGGTTGAATTCTTCAATTTTAGAAGTGGTTGACTTAAGGATATTTAGCTCATAAAGTTCAATACTTAGAGGAAGAGTGGGCCATGTATCATTTTTCCTCTTATGTAGCTGTGCAGACAATCCATTATTCAACTGATAGGATACCTCCTGCAAGACCACCTTATTGGTCACGTACCTCGACATAAGGTGAGTGCCTATCTAACACTCGAAACATCTGATGTATGTGCCCTGCGGTGAAGAAAACTAATATGCAATATCATATAGCGCCTCCTTCACCTATTTTGTCATGCAAGAAGGTTTTGTCTCAAATATCATCGTGTACAGCAATTCAAAGAAGTGTTTTGCCACAATTTCATAAACACCTAGAAAACTAACTTCTTATAGTATCATACAATGAAAGTAGATAGGTAACTTCTCCTGTGGGGTCCAGTTCCGTTTCATTCTAGTGAACTCGTAACAGTCATAGCTACCATCCAACAAATAAGCAAACATGTAGAAATATGGTGCTTTCTTAGCTTGTAGGGTAGTATTAGCATGTTTTATCTGAAGCTTCAACTCACGAGAGAGGATATCTACCCAGTTGAAAAATTTACCTCTTGAGACAACTATGTTGATCAAGAAAATCTAATTCTCCTCAAATTATTCGAAATTATTCTATACATACAACCTGAAACTCATCACTATGAGATATTGATAGGCCTTTCTAAAAAATTTAGTTAGATAAATTGGACTTGGTCTCTGGCAGAATCTTGGAGGCTCTTGGCACCAAAATTTGATAAATTATTTATTATTTAGATTTTCCCAAGTTGCATAAAATTGTGTGTTTGCGTACTCCCTGGGTTTTACTGTCTTTTAATAAGTATGTATATCACTCGGATGGTAAGTGGCAATATCATTCCCACTTTCACTGCGAATGGCCAAATTTGTGTTATCCATGTGCAACAGGTTCCATTCAATGGCTTCTGCACAATTTATCATTGGGAATTTGCATGCAACTCTATGTATTCTAGACTGCTTGATGTTTATATAAACTTCCCTATCCTTTAATTTTTTTGGGAATTGATTTTGCATGAAAGTATATTTGATTTTCTTCCATGAGACTTTGATGTGTTTGCCTATAAAGAATTGTGTATCTAAAAGAATAGGGACTGTTGGCTTGATGATTTCCATTACCTCCTCTGTATTAACTTCTTAAACTTATTTTGATGTAGCTTGACAGGTTGTAGGAGGCATTGTGTCAGAAGACGATGAGAGGAAAATGTAGCTTGTATATATAACACCCGCAAGTGGAAATTCACTCATGATGAACAATAGTTAGTTTCAAGAAACTCCTTAGTTGGCACATGAAAAATATTCAAAAGATGATGATCAAGAAATATCTGGGAAAAATGGGAGCACAAGCCTATCACAGGTGTGACAAGGTGACTTAAATAGCCACTAGAAGTGAGCGTTGTGCCATGGCAAGGAATAGGGGGCATGTTGGGACAAAAATGGACATAAAGAGCTTGATAAAGGATTTTTGATGCATTATGCACTCAAGGAGAGCAAGAGAAAGACTGGAAGGGCACATGACATAGTCACAAGGAACACAGAGGGCACACTATTGCTTGAAAGTGCTCTCAAAAGGATCCAATGAGTGTGTAGGGCGCAAAAACAATGAACAAGGAGGCTCATTGTGGCTTGTTGGTGCGCTGTGCGCTCAAGAGAGGGCCTACTTGCTTACTGGGCACAATTTTCAAGAAAAAGGGGTGCTTGTTTCTCAATAGTGTACTTTTCTCAAATATTGGATACAAACAACTAAGTGAAGGCCATCAACGAGTGTTAAACATAGTAATAATGAAAGAAGAGATCTGAAAGTGTTTATAAGTTCTATCACAATCATGATTGGAAGGTGAAAAGTCACGGAATGCGAAGAATCACAAGAAACACCACTTTTGGAAACAAGACGACACTTATATGAGGAGGTACGAATGAAAACACCACTTAATAAGTGAAAAGAAACTGAAACACCACTAAGGAAAATATAAGTGCCACTAAAAATAACATTGTGCAAAACTTACCAAGAATCCACACACTTGAGATCAATATTGAAGCGAAACTCCTTGTGATGATAGAATAAGCTCAACCCAGAATGAAAAATGATTGTGAGAATGAGTGATGAGTTGGGCTTGTTTATTAAGAAAATATACATGCAAAGCAAGTTCATGCATGATCACCACTTGTCCATTAATGACTGAGTTAATTACAAGAAGTGGAGTAGCCTCCCATTTTCTAGGACTGAGCTCAACATGTAAACAGGAAGGGCACATGCAAAAGAAACATGAGGGCATAATTACTAATGTGAAGAAGTGCGCTTGGGTTAAGAACCAGTAGAGAGCAGTCACTAATGTCAAGGCATGCACTCTCCTTGTTGATTAGGAGTGTGCTCAACTAAGTTGAAGAAATGTGCTTCCTTAATAATTTGAAGTGCATTCATGCCTAGGTAGTAGGCTTTTGTTACTACTAAGTTTAGAAAATGCACTTTTCTATGATGAAAAGTTGTGCTTCTGTGTTTTGAGTGAGATATTTTACGTGATTGATTCTTAAAAATACAACAGTTAATACAAGAACATTAATCTATAATTGATTATAGAATAAGATCTAACACAACTTTTAATAAACTAAAAACCATCTTAAACATTAATAGTAATGATTAGAGATTTATTCCCAATTAAAATAAAAACATTAAACGATTTACAACATTAAATCACCAAAAACTTAACTTCCAAGAAATTTAAATTTTAACAAACACTGTTTATTGATCTCTTTATACAACGATCTATAAAGTATCATATCTCAGGAACATTGAAAATTAAAACTTCTAACAACCTATTATATTAATATACATTGTGTAAAACAATATTTACACATAAAAGGTTTTGAAAGAGAAACTAACATTCATAATTGTCACATGTAAAAATATATAATCCACTCAACACTTCCAAATCTATCAAAATGTAAAGTCATCCAAAATGCATGAATTTGAGAATATAAAGATGACATTCAAAATTCTTGAGCGTATTATCAAGTCTATGGTTAGAAATCTTCATTAAAAGACAACAACACCAATCTTCACTAAAAGACAACAACACCCCCTTCAAATGATAACAAATGCATAGCAGATGGTTGGTGAGAATAACAAATGTGACAAGCAATTGTGGAATAAGTGGTTTTCTTAAGCACAACCACTCTTCAACATAAGTTACTCCTTAATATACACTTATGACATAAATAATGAAAATAATTATATTCAGATTATACTGAAAGGTGCCTCCTTTGAATAATCTCATTATTGATTAAAAAACTTTATCCTATGGTTAGGATGTGGTTAAGAATATAAGATGTTGGTATATCTTTATTGTCTTCTCTATATAAATGGATTGAATTTCCACTATTAAGTTCATTGCATTTCTAAAACTTTTTTTTATCTTTTTACATTTGCTTAATATTATTTTAAAATTAGTGTATTGGGATTTTGAATTTGTTCAAATAATTATGGATGCCATTAAAATATTTGTTAATTCATGTGAAGTTTTTATTTGCGTTTATAAGTTTGAAAATTTTTAAGTGAAAATATTTTTATAAACAAGATTTGCATGCAACAAATGTATTTAAGGTTTGTATCATGAATAAATAGAAAATAAAAATTAAGTATTAATTTTGTATTTTTGGAATTGTAAGTTGATAAGAAGGATTTTTTTTCTTCATAATTATTGCTAAGGCTAGATTAATTGTTTTTGTGAACTATGAACACAGGTTTAATGAAACTAAGTATATGTGCAAGCTGTTTTTTGTCGTATTAAAAAAATGGTTTCCAAGAATTTAACATAGTTATGGGAAATTCCTCTTTGTTTGGTTTTTAGTTAAGAGGCCCCACCTCTTAGTCTAGTTGGCAAATATTCATAATAGTTATTGCATCTTACATCTAATCTCTTGTCTATTTTCTTGTCTAGCTATGCCCAATTATTTGAAAGCAATCATATCCATTCTAATCAATTTGAATTGACAATAGAAAAGAACCATGGTTTGGTTAATCATATATTGCATATTTTTGAAGCCATTTCATCATTTAAAGTTCAATTTACATTATTAGAAGCATGGAAAATTTTAGGGGCTAATATTCGTAGGTGGGCTAATTTTCCATGATTTTTCCAAAAAAAAAGATTCACCGATTTCCATTTTTTCTAAAAATGATTCGCCAAATTTTACAATATAAAATTATTTTACCTTAAAAATCACCAACATTATATAGAGACTAAATATAAAATGATTAGAAATTTGAATAATTTTACAAATATATCAATAAACATTTTATAGTTTTCATATAAGGGACTAGTGAGATTTTCCAATGTTTTTAAACTTCAAGATAATTTTTCATCCTTAAAATTTTCTCTGATTAGAAGATAGTTGTTTCCAGATATGTTGACAAAAAACGCACTATAAGACATCAAGAAGAATGAGTTCCAAGAGTATAAAATGTTGGTCAGAAAAATTGAGGTTCAAGCTCTATCTTAAGGAATTAAATTTATTCATAATAATAAGTTATGTAAATTTTTTAATTCAAACATCTTAAGCTAGTCAATTAAAATCGTTCATACAAAACGATCAAATATATAACATGAAATTCAAGGGAGAATTCAAGGCAAGTTTTGCATCAACTCTCCCCTTTTCTCTTCTTAAAGATGCTTTAAAAAATGTAAGTCAGTTTAGCGGCTGGTTGGCTAAATGACATAAAAATCCTTCAACTCTAAACAATGGTAAATCTTGTAGCTTTCATAGGCAATGAGCCCACACTTTTATGCATTGATATTAACTTTTTGCATAGATGAATTAACATACATTAATCTTCATTCCTTTGGAGCCAATGATTTGGGAATCCCCTAGGATAATATAGATTTGCCATGATAAAAATTTTAGCAGACGATAAATTAAAAAGTGGTTAACATCATAGAGATTTCAAAGAGTAACATTTGAGTAAGTGAGCTAGAGTGATCAAAATTCAAGATGCGAATGTGATTGTTTAATAAACATGCCTAAAATTCTCTATCCCATAATAAATATCATTTAAAAAGCCTCACTTACAACTTACATGAATGTATTGTTGATGAGAGATATTAATTTAGCTAGAAGAATTAGAGCTGCTACGACTCTAGCACTAGAGCATTTGACATTCCATACATATTTTCTCTACGTGTTTCTATAAGATTCTCTTAATAAAATCTTAAAAGAATCCATTTAATAATTGTTGATAATTAAATTAAATTCATGGAAGCTGTATTCCAAAATATTCACACCATTAAAAAACCATGTAACAAGATTCTTAACTATGAAAATTCCTAGCTTATACATAGACTTTGCTACAATACATGAGCCAATACAACATGCCCAAAAAACATAAATTATATTTATACTATGGTAATTTTTTTAATTAATCAATTTAATTAAAAAAAAAAAAAACATAACTATGATAAATCTAAATCTTTAATTTATAACTATTATTAAAAAAATTCAAAATATTGAAAAAAAAACCTAAATCCCTAACCATCATTTGATAATTATTAACAATTCAATTAAAATTATAAAAACACCATTCTAAAAGACACATCATAAATATATTATATATCAATATATCAATAAACTTATTACCTACCATCAATCTCTCTTAAAATGCACTTTGTGATCCAAACTCGATGAAACTAGGCAGAATATGATACTTTACAAAAGAATTTGCCCAATAACTCAAACACTAGCAAAAGCTAAAACTTTGGTTAACTACAAACGGGTTTTCTAAACTAAATTTACTTAAATTGAAACATAAAGCATGATTTATTCTTCAAGGTATTCTAAGCATGATTTGTTCTTCTGGGTATTTTCAGGAAAAGGAAAAACAAAATTAAATTCTAGCATATATGCTCAATGGATATGTATGACAAGTAGCTCAGAAAGATAGAATGTTAAATTTAATGAAATTTGAAATGCGTTGTGACAAGCCTATCACGTTTTACGTTTAGAAATTTGAGTTGAGTGAACTCTTAAAGAGAGATGAATGAGTGGAATCTTAAGTTGAACTAGAAAACGATGGAAAACCCTGCTAATTTAGCGATACCGAGGCCAACTTCGATAGTAGAATAGCTGAATGACATGACCACAACCACGATAAAGAGCAACCATATTTTCTCTAAGTCTGATGCCTATGAAAATATCATATATATTGCTCCAAAGACTACCATATATCGATTGTTGGAGGTGTGGTAGGGGTTTTCATGCCCATAAGTGTTGAAGCAAATTAACTCTTTAACTGCCTTGTCAATTCACAAGAAAATTAGTCTAATTTTATATAAATAATGGAAAATATAATTATGGAAATCTAGTGAATGTTTGACTGTATTTCGAGATAATGATTAATTAAATAAAATTGTAATTCGTTGGCTACAATTATTAATTAACTGAAATTGGATATTTTTTTTTTCAACTGAAGAAATTGTCCGTGGTGCAGCTCTCAGGAATTTAATTTAACTCACACTATGTTGATGGATGCCATTGTTGTATAACCAACTGCAGTTTTGAATAGATTCACATACTGAATGAAACCGCATATCAACATCTGGAAAGAAATTGTGAACATTAGAGGAATTTTGAGGTCTAAAATGGGCCTGCTAAGAAAATTATAAAATAATAGTGGAAATAGTAAAATAAGATTAGATTACATCATAAAATTTTAGAGGGAAAAAAGAAAAAACTATTTTTTCAGCTCATATTTTCAACTTATCTCCCTATGGGTTTACTCAAATTTCGTGTAGGACTTTGATTCCTTATCCAAGGAGTAACCATATTGCATATTTTTGATGACCTTGCTACACAAAAAATGAGAAATACGTGATGCTTTTCACGTATTTCTCATTTTTCGTGTAGCAAGGTCATCAAAAATATGCAATATGGTTACTCCTTGGATAAGGAATTAAAGTCCTGCACGAAATTTGAGTAAACCCATAGTATGCCACATAGGTACTCCTTGGATGAAGAATTAAATTTTTCATCTAATAAATGTTTCCTATAGAAATTTGACTAAAACCTTAGGGAGATAAGTTGAAAATACGAGTAGAAAAAGTAGTTTTATTATTTTATTATTTTTTAATCTTTTTACTTTTTTACTTCAAAAATGGTGAATCATCCCCCATGGTTGACATTATCATCTTAAATCCTATTGGTTCTTATAAAGTTTATTTTGGTTGTACATTTTTCTTAGGAGACCCATTTTAGACCTCAAAATTTCTCTAATGAAGGTACACTAACACCTCAAAATTCTAAGTTTTGAAAGAGACATATTGAGCACTAAATTTCAAAGTTCTTTATTCACAAAAGAGAAATCCATCTAAGGAATCTAGGTGTATACCCAGATTGGCTCTCATAACATCAATATAGGCATAATTTCTCCTTCCAGTGACTAGATATTGGGACTTATAGTTTCTCTATGTTATATGCGAGAAGCTCGCCAAAAGTTTGAGCTAGATCCTGTTGAGATTTTATGTATTTGGGGTAGCATCGGGTGTGCTCTAGCCCTGAAACTTTGTGGAGGGGCTAAGAAACACATTTCCTCCAAAACCCATAAATCGTTTGGAGAAATTTCTTCTGGTGTTGAATTTATTCAAATAATTAATTTTTTTAATGAGGACCCTAAGTCTAATCTTAGGAAATTAGAAAAATTAAAGTGAATTAATTAAACGCATGTGATGAAATGTTCTAAGTGATGTGGATCAAATAGTATTTTAACCTTAGCCGTCAATAAGAGATTAAATCACGACCATTGATGTCTCAACGAAAATTTATAAGAGAAAGGTCTGGGGTCAGTTGAAGACACACAGAGGCAGAGCTGAGAGACTGGGTTGAAATTCTAGGGCGGGTTTGCTAAGAATTTCCAGAGGATTTTTCTACAGCGTGGGGTAGTATTGGCTGAGGGGATGATCTGATCCCGGAGCCAAGAGTCAGCAATAGTCAGAGGAGCAAAAATCAAGGTCAGCGCAGAGGAGCAAGGGCAGCAGCAGCTATGCAGCGCAGAGGCTTCAACCTCTACGTAGGTGCTACACAGGCCTAGGAGGGGCAGTGCTACAAATTCAAAGGGATTCTAGAGTTACACAGAGGCCTCCAGAGGCAGCGTAAGGACCGCGTCACCCAGTCTGGGGTTACACAGTCCCCTTCTAAGCAGTGTAGAGGCACGCAGAGCGTAACAGGTCTGGCGTTGGGGCTTCAAGGGTAGCGCTAGCGTTTTTAGGGCCAGAAAATATCTGAGTCTTATAAATCCCGTTTGAGGGTGTGGATCAGTTAGCTTTTGGTCTCAGAACAACAGGTAATGCTGTAGACCTATTATTTTCTCTGTCGGGTTAACCAATTGGGTGCTCAGATTGTTGTAATTACATTCTACATAATAATAATAAACCCTCATATATGATGCACCAGTTTTCCCGCATTGGGTTTTTCCAGGGAAATTTGTCTGAAAAATCTGTGTGTCACTTTGTTGAATGAGCGTAATATTCAGTAAATGATCTGTATGTGTGTAGGATGTTAGTTGTGTTTACTTCGGTATTTTCTAAATATTTTGTGGAAATAACTTATATAATTTAATCACAAGTAGGAGAAGTATACCAAGATACTACAATAGGATTTTTGCATTATTGTATTAAGAAATTTTCACATGGTATCAGAGCGATTGCAGATCAAGCTGAATCTCCAACAAATCAACAAAATAATATTTTTTTGCAGGGTAGCAACAGAGATCCGGAGAGGGCAGCTTAGCAGCAGGAGGACACAAGCCCAAAGAGGGGCAACGTTGTAGCTTCAGAAGGCCATCAGGCTTACGCAGAGGCTATCTAGGCCAGCTTAAGAACTGCGTCACCCAATCTGGGGTTACATAATACACTTCTGAGTAGCGCATAGGCTTTGTTGGGCTAGTCTGCTCACGCAAAGGCCAGCTAGAGGGATGCAGTCTAATCTTCTTGTCTGTTTTCTAAGATCCGGAGGTAGGCTTTAGTTCTTCAACATTGATGGTGTTATAGAGATTCCTCCGGTGCAGAATTGTGCCTAGCTAAGTTAAAAAGGAGCGGGAGGAAGACAGTCACTCAATAGATATGAGCCAAACAAATCTGAGATTCGATCAGGAGGATCAAAGAGAACCGTACGATTGTTTTTGGCTGAAGATTTCGAGGAGGGAAATCAAATTTTCAGAAGGAGCAGTTTCTAGAGGGTTTCTAGTCACCAAGAAACCCAAATCCAACGTTTCTATGTTTCCATGGAAAGAGGGAGAATAATACTGTTTCTATTAGATTTGAGCTAAATGGCTTCTCATGGGCTGAGAGATCGGGACAGGTTGGACAGTTTGTCCAACTTCATCATCAAGAGGGCTAGGATCCTATCAGTCCTAGATGAGTACGACATCAAGAACCATGTAGAGAATGTCCTAGATGAGCTTTCAGATCCTGATCCTTTGAATAAAATTAATGAAAATCAAGCGCGGGGTAAGTGTTTGATTATGGGTAGAGTAAAGGATCATGTTGTGCCATACATTGTCGGAAAGAAGACGACAAATGAGATGTGGACTGCTTTAGAGGCTATGTATCAATGAAGCTCTGTTTAACGGAAAATGCTTCTAGAGAATCATATGAGGCTATTCCAGATGCAGAAGGGTGAGGAGGTAGATCCCTTCCTTTTCTGACTTTAGACTATCCAGGATCAACTGATTGCCATGGGTGCACCTCCAGATGAAGGGCTCTTGGTAAGGAATACCATGAATGTAGTCACCGAGGAATGGGAAACATTTTTCCAAAGCATATTGGACAAGGAAACGTTACCATCCTAAGCGGACATGTAGGAAATCCTTCGCTAAGAAGAGATGAGGAGAATCACTAAGAGGCAGAACAACAACAACGAAATGGTCAAAGTGAAGAAAGAAGTGGAGGAGGATGCAGCCATTGCATCGAAGGAATGAACGCAACAAGGGAAGAAGAAGAGGGACCTATCCAAGGTTCAGTGCTTTAACTGTGGTGAACTTGGACACTTCGCCATCACTTTTCTTAAGAATAAGGACAAAGGAGCTTCTGATTCCATGTCTGCAACATCAAAGGATGATGGGAGTGAATATGACGTAGTCATTAGTGCTCATGAGCTACGTAAGTGGGGTGACATGGATCTGTAGAGCAATAAAAAATCAAGAAGGCGGGATCCTTGAGTCAGCCCTACTCTTGGATCACATAGAGCTACGGGAGCCTTAAGACGGTAGCGAGAAAAATAGAAGATGGATGCAGAAGTTCACAGTGAAGTGGAGGGCAGTGCAGAGATGTTGTAGGGGGAGCAACGCAGTGCAAAGGAAGCAACAACGTAGTGGTAGTACCATAGAGGCTGATGGGACTTCAGCAGCGTAGAGAGGAAATGCTCACGCAGTGCAGAGCTATAGTAGCGCAGTGGCTTCAAGAGGGCAGCGTAAAGCAGCAGCCAAGGGAGCTTCAATGATGGGATGCAACCTGACTTGCCTGTCAACAATTGGGTAGGAGTCTTTCAGTTGCTTACTTCTCCGTAACTGATTTGCAGTGCAGCAGTTAGCAGTGGCAGTGCTATGGGTAGCATGCTGCAGCATGTTGAGAGGGAGCTGCAGTACAGATGTGGCAGTGACATGGGTAGTAGTACAGAGAGAAAAAATGCAGTGGATGGAGGGCAGCAGGCCAAGCATCAGCTACGCAGAGACCAATGCTAAGATCTTGCGATACATGGTGTGGATGTATTGCTAGAGCATACTCCGTGCTAAGAGGGAGTGTTGAGATTTTGTGTATTTGGGGTAGCATCGGGTGTGCACTAACCCTAAAAATTTGTGGAGGGGCTAAAACATCTCCTCCAAAACCCAGAAAGTATTTGGGGAAATTTCATCTGGTGTTGAAGTTCAAATAAATAATTTTTTTAATGAGGACCCTAAGTCTAATCTTAGGAAATTAGAAAAATTAAAGTGAATTAATTAAACATATGTGATGAAATGTTCCAAGTGATGCGGATCAAGCAAAATTTTAATATTAGCCATCGATAAGAGATTAAATCATGGTCTTTGATGTCTCAACGAAAAATTATAAGAGAAAGGCTTGGGGTCAGTTGGAGATACACGCACGGAGGTAGACCTGAGAGAATGAGGTGGAATTCTAGGGCGGGTTCGCTAAGAATTTCCAGAGGAGTTTTCTACAGCGAGTAGTATTGGCTGAGGGGATGATCTGATCTTGGAGCCAAGAGTCAGCAGGAGGCATAGGAGAAGAAATCAAGGTCAGCACAAAGGAGCAAGGGCAGCAGTAGCAGCTACATAGCAGTTGCGCAACGCAAAGGCTTTAGTCACTACGCAGGCCCAAGAGGGGCAGCGTTACAGCTTCAGAGGGCTTCCAGAGTTACGCAGAGGCTTCCAAAGGCAACTTAAGGACTGTGTCACCCAATCTGGGGTTATGCAGTCCCATTATGATCAATGCAGAGGCACGCAGAGCATAGCAGGGCTGGCGCTGGGGCTTCAGGGGTATTTATGGGGTTTCTAGGGCCAGAAAATATATGAGTCTTGTAAATCCCATTTGAGGGTGTGGATCAGTTATATTTTGGTCTCAGAACAACAGGTATTGTTGCAGATCTATTATTTTCTCTGTCGGGTTAACCTGTTGGGTGCCTAGATTTTTTGTACTTAGTTTCTACATAATAATAATAAAACCTCATATCTGCTGCATCGATTTTCCCGCATTGGGTTTTTCTGGGGTCATTTGTCCGAAAAATCTATGTGTCACTTTGTTGAATGAGCGTAATATTCAGTAAATGATCTGTATTTGTGTAGGTTGTTAGTTGTGTTTACTTCGGTATTTTCTGAATATTTTTAAGAAATAACTTGTATAATTTAATCACAAGTAGGAGAAGTAAACCCAAATACTACAATAGGATTTCTGCATTATTGTATTTATAATTTTTAACAGAGCTAATATCTATATAAGGAAAATTTCAGGAAAATTTTAGGTCGAGCCAATTTCTCTACATCTAGAAAAGGTTTGTTAGACGCGCGAGAGGGATCGTGCTACACCTACATACATCCTCCTGCTTGAGGCCAACAACACACCATGATGAGCTATATGTAGATGTACCAAACATATACACAGTACAATGGATGACACCTCTTTGCCGCCCCATGGTGATATCAAATCACGAAGATGATGTCACCTCTACACCACCCAATTGAATTATTCCCGATAAGCCACTAGTACATTTGGTCAAAATTCCGACACTTTAGTTTTGACATTTTTGTCGTATTGTCGGAAATTTCCCCAATTTTTATCAATTTTTCAAATCCTACCAACAATTGTCGCTATACGGACGTTTAGGGACATTGTCGCTTTTGCGACATTTATGAATGTCATCGAAAATGCGACGTTCTAAACTATGCGTCGGTATTACGACGTTTTTGGGACAAAACGTCGGAAATGCGATGTTTCTAACATATGCGTCGGTATTGCGACGGTTTGGAGAAAATGTTGGTATTGTGACGTTTCTAAAATATGCGTCGGTCTTGCGACGTTTTTCTCCAAAGCGTTGCAAGACCGACGCATATTTTAGAAACGTTGCAATACCGACATTTCTAAAATATGCGTCGGTCTTGCGACGGTTTGGAGCAACTGTCGTTAATGCATTAATATTTCATTCAAACATTTTTTTATATAGTTTTAAATTATTTCTATGTAAAAATACATATAACAAATTATTTCTATTGTTTAAACTATAATTCAAACACATACATATAATTAGCTCAAATTTTAATTTAAAATGCAAATTATATTAATATAATTTCACATTTAAATATATTTTTTCTCATTAATATATAAATATAAATTTATTTTTACATATAATGTTATAATATAGTTTCAAAATAAACATCACATTAATAATTTCACATTCAAATATATTTTTTAAATAGAGTTTTAACTTACTTATATATATAAATATAAAATAGAATAAAATTTTTGAAAAATAAATATCTAAAATTATTATAGAATTCACACTAAATTTCAAATATATTAAAAATTATATTTTAAATATATATATTTTTATATAGTTTTGAAATAAGTTATTAGATTGGTGAATAAAATTAATTACATTTGAATTTTGTCTAATTTCTTTTTTGGTAAATTAATTTCATGAGGTTCACAAATCTCAAGTCAAATTTAAACCAACTAAACAAAAACTCTAATAATTTCATGAAAATCATCTAAAAAATTATTGAAATATCAAACTTGACAGTAGACCAATATGGGTTTAGTTAGTTTTATGAGGATCATGTTGGAAGTTATGTTGTTAATTTACATAGAACACCACTTTTTTTTGTATAATATTTTTAGTTTCTGTTTTTTTTTATCTTTATCTTCACGATTCTAATATGTTAAGTTTTTTTTTACACCACATACATTTAAATTATATAAATTTATACATTTATAAAGAGTTATAATAGAAGCATAATAGTTCAATAAAATATAAAAGTTAAATAGTTGGGGTGGCGGGAGGGGAAGGGGGAGAGATTCTCCTAAATCCCGATGGAATATGAAAAATAAAGTACTTATGGGGGCTATTCCAAAGAATGAACAATGTCACATAAATGTATGGGCTTCTTCCAGGTCTCCAATTGGCTAATGATCGTGATATCTCTAAGTTAGTGATCTTGGGGGATTCCCTTATCGCTATTCAACACCTTCAAAAAGGTTTTCTCCTGAAGAACAACAATTTATCCCTCCTCCTTAGAAAAATCAATAGTACCCTAAAATCATTCTCTCAAAAGGCTTATTACCACATTTTAAGAAGCGAAAACAAAGAGGCGGATACACAAACGAATCAAGCCTTCCTTCTTGAAGGAAGCGGGTTAGTATGAGATCAATGACATGTCAGGTTGGAAAGATATTCCATGAATAATTCCACTCAATATAATTATCCCTCTCTCTTGTTTTTCTAGTTGGATATATGCACCACGAGAATTATTTTTTGAAGATTTCCAAAGCCCTCCTTTATTATATGCCCCCCTGTCTCCTCCTATATATGCACATATTCGCATCATGCATAACATTTGGCGTCAATATCTCGTCATTAAGGTTGAGGTGGTGGTTTGTGGGGGTGTTGGCCACGCACCCATTTACCCCTCACATGTGGAGTCTTATGAAGTTGGACAACCCTTAATTCCCTCCTTTGCCTTCATATCAAGTTCATTGATGGATACAAGGTGGGGAGAGTTAATGAATTTCGTGGATGCATCCCAAGTCTTGCACAATTTTCATATGCACAATTTCCCCTGCATAAATACTAACTTCTTTGGTACCCTTAGTTCTATTCTGCGTTTTTTTCTTAGTTGGACAACTCCCTCCCTTTCTTCCAGCTTGTCTCTTTCCATGTTCCGATAAATTTTGGGTCTCCTCCTTGTGTAGGCAGCTCCCCTAGCTCAAACCTCTCCCCCTCTATTTCCAAGCTCTTTTGGCTCCCTATTTGTGGTATCAAATCACACTTTGTATCTAATTTTGTGTTCCAACACTCGATTTCTATCCCTTATGGGGAACAAAGACTATTATTCTTCTGCCTCAAGTTGCACAAGACAGTACAATTTTATGTCCACATCCCCATTATTTCCATTTAGACCAATATTAATGCATAAATTTTCAATCATAATCTAATATTAAATTTCGTTATTACTTTTCAAAAACTCCTTAAGTACCTCTTTTCCACATCAAAATGGCATATGTAAGAAAAAGGTCTAAAATAAATTAGACTCGACATAATAAAAACAATATGCAAAAACTATAGTTATAGCTTACATACCCTTTCTCGGGCCAACACTATATAACTCTACTTCACTAGGATGAACATTAACTAAGGCTTCACGTATGCATCCACCAAATCTGTCACATCAATGTACTCCCTAATACATGTACCTTCAAGAGTATTTTGACTGCACGGGTGCCCTGTGCATGTTCGTGCGGGCCATTTTCCAGTTTCTCCCTTGTGCCTTCGTTCAGTCATGCGTGCCATGTGAGGGCGCCCGCCCAAACGTGTTTGGGTCGGGTCATTTTGTTTGAGGGTGGCCATATCAAATTTGCTAAGTTGTGACCACAGGGGTGCCTTGTGCACATTTGTGTGGCTCGTTTTCCGTTTTCCCCCTTGTGCCTTCATTCGGTCGGGTGCGCCGTGTGAGGGCACCCGCCCAAACGTGTTCGGGTCGGGTTAGGTTGTTTCGTTTGAGGGCAGACGTATAAAATTTACTAAGTTGTGACCACACGGGTGCCTTTTGCAAATTCGTGTGGCCCGTTTGTCATTTTCTCCCTTGTGCCTTCATTCGGTCATGCCTTCCCAAACACGTCGTGTGAGGGCGCCTGCCCAAATGCATTCGGTTCGGGTCGTTTCGTTTGAGGGCATTGTAGAGTTAACACAACGGAAACATAAATAAAAAATCAAACACACACAACATAAAACATGAGAGACAGATATTTAACGTGGTTCACCCAACCAATCTGGGCTACGTTCACCAAACAGAGGCATCAACAATCTCATTCATCAACAGGAGAATTAAAACAACAGAGTTTCTCATCTGCACTTCTCTTCCTCTCACCTCACATCCCTCATGCTCATTTGCCTCTACAGGCTTACATTTTATAGTTGGGAGTAGAAACTAAATCATAAATTCAATCAAAATAAAATAGGATGCAATAACTCCACATCAGGATTAGATGGAATCAATTTAGCAACAAATCCTATTGTTGTCATATTCATGAGATTTTCTCCAAATTTAATATAAGAAACCTCAACAATTTCCACCTTGAAAGAAATTAGCCTGATACCTTGTTCCATTATTATTATTTTTTTATCTTTTCTGCAAGCCAAGAGAAGCCAAACACCATCGTAGCTTCTCTAATAAAACTAGCTTCATGAACATGTCTGCACAGTTTTCCTTTGTATGCACTTTTTCAAGAGAGACACCCCGTTCAGTGATAAACTGTATTACAAAATGGTACTTAATAGGTATATGATTTGATTTACTATGATAGGCCATATTTTTAGCAAAGTGAATTACACTTTGACTATCACAAAATAACTTAATGTTTTCCTGTAACCTACCAAACTCACCAAACAAACCTTTCAACCAAACCGGTTCTTTGCAAGCATGTGAAGCAGCTATGTATTCTGCTTCTGTAGTGGATAAAGAAACAATATTTTGTAGCTTTGAAATCCAACTTATAGCTCCACCTGCAAGAGTAAAGACATATCCTGAAGTTGACCTTCTCTTATCCAAATCACCTGCAAAATCAGAATCAACATATCCGCAAACAAATTCACTACTTCTGTTATAAGTGATACAATAATCACTTGTGCCTCTCAGATACCGAAGCACCCATTTCACTGCTGACCAGTGTTATTTTCTTGGATTTTCCATATACCTGCTGACAACCCCAACTGCATGTGAAATATCTGGTCGTGTACAGACCATTGTTTTGCTAGAAACGACAGATGCCACGTTGCTCGGTCAAGGAGTACTCTGCGTGTGGGTTTGTGGTATATACCAGCAGCCTTCAATGAACTCAGCCCTCACACTGAATTGATAGCTCGGACCTCACACTCAAACAAACTCAGCTCTAGTCTTACGCTTCAGCTCTGAACTTCTTTCAGTTCTACAATACCATAGCTAATATTCCAACAGCCATGGAAAGTCCGAACAATTATGAAGAATCTGATCAGCGCTGCGTCGGAGCCCCTGCGTTCCTCACCGACAATCTGATTAGCATGCTGGTATGATATGAACATTGCAGCTCCTTAAAACTGTGTGCACGGCTCTGGTCTCAGCTCACGGCTCGGCCACTTAAAATACATAACCAAAACTCTCGTTAATGTGATATCAATCACTCAATGCAGACATCAAACTTGTTAACGCAGACATCAATCACTCAATTCTCCGATACCAATTGTAGAGTTAACACAGCAGAAACATAAATAAACAATCAAACACACACAACATAAAACATGAGAGACAAATATTTAACGTGGTTCACCCAACCAATCTGAGCTACGTCCACCAAACAGAGGCATGCAATCTCATTCAACAACAGGAGAATTACAACAACAGATTTTCTCATATGCACTTCTCTTCCTCTCACCTCATATCCCTCATGCTCATTTTCCTCTACGAGCTTACATTTTATAGCTGGGAGTAGAAACTAAATCATAAATTCAATCACAAAAAAATAGGATGCAATAACACCACATCAGGATTATATGGAGTCAATTTAGCAACAAATCCTATTGTTGTCATATTCATGAGATTTTCTCCAAATTTAATATAAGAAATCTCAACAGAGGGCGGCCGTATCAAATTTTCTAAGTTGTGACCACAGGGGTGCCTTGTGCATGTTCGTGTGGCTCGTTTGTCGTTTTCCCCCTTGTGCCTTCGTTCGGTCGGGCGCGCCGTGTGAGGGCACCTGCCCAAACGCATTCGGGTCGGGTCAGGTTGTTTCATTTGAGGGTGGCCATCTCAAATTTGCTAAGTTGTGACCACACAGGTGCCTTTTGCACACTTGTGCGGCCTGTTTGTTGTTTTCTCCCTTGTGCCTTCGTTCGGTTGTGCACGCCATGTGAGGGCGCCCACCCAAACGCGTTCGAGTCGGGTCGTTTCGTTTGAGGGCAACAGTATCAAATTTGCTAAGTTGTGACCGCATGGGTGCCTTCTGCACGTTCGTGCGGCCCATTTTCCATTTGCTCCCTTTTGGCTTCGTTCGGTTGGACGCGCCGTGTCGTTTCGTTTGAGGGTGCTCGCCCAAACCTGTTCGAGTCGGGTCGTTTCGGTTGAGGGCGCCCGCCCAAACGCATTTGGGTTGGGTCGTTTCGGTTGAGGGCGCTTGCTCAAACGCATTTGGGTCAGGTCGTTTCGGTTGAGGGTGCTTGTATCAAATTTGCTAAGTTGTGACTGCATGGGTGCCCTATGCACATTCATGCTGCCCGTTTTCCGGTTGCTCCCTTGTGCCTTTGTTCGGTCATGCGCACTGTGTCGCGCTGTGTGAGGGCGCCCACCCAAACGCATTCGAGTCAGGTCGTTTCATTTGAGGGCGGCCGTATCAAATTAGCTAAGTTGTGACCATAGGGGAGCCTTGTGCACGTTTGTGCGACTCGTTTGCCATTTTCTCCTTTGTGCCTTCGCTCGGTCGGGCGCGCTGTGTGAGGGCACCCGCCCAAACGCGTTCAGGTCAGGTCAGGTTGTTTCATTTTAGGGCGACCGTATCAAATTTGCTAAGTTGTGACCACACGGGTGCCTTTTGCATGTTCGTGCGGCCTGTTTGCCGTTTGCTCCCTTGTGCCTTCGTTCGGTCGTGCACGCTGTGTGAGGGCGCTTGCCCAAATGCATTCGGGTCGGGTCGTTTCGTTTGAGGGCGACCGTATCAAATTTTCTAAGTTGTGACCGCATGGGTGCCTTGTGCACGTTCGTGCGGCTTGTTTGCCATTTACTCCCTTGTGCCTTCGTTCGGTTGGGCACGCCATGTCGTTTCATTTGAGGGTGCCCACCTAAACCTGTTTGGGTTGGGTCATTTCGATTGAGGGCACCCGCCCAAATGTGTTCGGGTTGGATCGTTCTGGTTTAGGGTGCCCGCCCAAACGCATTTGGGTCGGGTCGTTTTTGTTGAGGGCGCCCGTATAAAATTGGCTAAGTTGTGACCGCATGGGTGTCGGCCTGTGCACGTTCGTGCGGTCCGTTTGCTGGTTGCTCCCTTGTGCCTTTTTTTGGTCGTGCACGCCATGTCACGTTGTGTGAGGGCGCCCGCCCAAACACGTTTGGGTCGGGTCGTTTCGTTTGAGGGTGGCCTTGGGTCGGGTCGTTTCGTTTGAGGGTGGCCTTGGGTCGGGTCGTTTCGTTTGAGGGTGGCCTTATCAAATTTGCTAAGTTGTGACTGCAGGGGTGCCTTGTGCACATTCGTGTGGCTTGTTTGTCGTTTTCCCCCTTGTGCCTTCGTTCGGTCGGGTGCGCCGTGTGAGGGTGCCCGTCCAAATATGTTCGGGTCGAGTTAGGTTGTTTCGTTTGAAGGTGGCCGTATCAAATTTTCTAAGTTGTGACTGCACAGGTGCCTTTTGCACATTCGTGCGGCCCATTTTCCGTTTTCTCCCTTGTGCCTTCGTTCGGTCGTGCGCGTCGTGTGAGGGTGCTCGCCCAAAAGCGTTCGGGTCAGGTCGTTTCATTTGAGGGCGGCCGTATCAAATTTGCTAAGTTGTGACTGCACGGGTGCCCTGTGCACGTTCATGCAACCCGTTTACCGGTTTCTCCCTAGTTGTGCCTTCATTCGGTCGTGGGATAGAGCTGCAAGACTTGGAGCCCTTCACCTTTCATTAAGCATGGCTATTGCTTAGCTATCTAGGGTTCATAATTAAATAGAAGGGTGGAGGTGTGGAACCAAAAACTCTGGAATCCCTCATGGTTATTGGGTGGAGGAAGATCTCCTCTGGAATCCCAGAATATGTCTGCAGGCTGAATCTAGAAGGGTGGAGGCGTGTGAACAAAACCTCTGTAAGCCCTAATGCCTGGAGATTAAGAAAATGTTGCGATCCTCATTATCTAAAAATATTACATGTCTGGCATGGTTCTTAGAGCCACCCAACTAGTAAAATTGAATAGATGTCTTGTTGCTGCATATGCACATATTAACAGTAAAGAGAGATTTCAGTTCATGAGCATGTGGCGTGGGAACAAAACCTATGTAATCCCTATGTGTGGGGTTAATTAACCCTATGCCTACAATGTTTACTATTTTCATATCGGATTGTGTGGGGGTAGATAACTCGTAGCCATATCACATAGGCCCCATTCACTTACGAAGGTTCCTTCAAACCTTCTACCCTAATTCCATTGATCTCATTTCACTTGAAAATTTGAATTACCTGATGATTGATTTTCTCTCACCCCGAATTCTAAAGATGAACTTCTATTTTCTCCATTTTCCACACATTCACATCTATTGTAGCTATTCATCTACAAGCTCATCCTGAACTTCATGTCGTAATTTTTTTTTTTTTGTAATGATTCTGATGTTGATCTCAATATTCTCCTCTCAAAAACAGCATCCTGGTTAGCAGCAGGTTGTATGTTTGGATGTCTGCATTAAAAATACAACTTAGGCCTCTGATCTACTAGTTACCTGATAACGTTGTGTATTCTATACTCCTCTGAATAACCACAAGGTTAAGAAAATTGCACCTACATACCATAAGCTGATCTCATCCATCTCCTGGGCAAGTCATTGGCTAACTGACCTTTTGATCTCAATTTTTCCAATTGCTTCTTTATCTCATATGATACCTGAGCCTTTGCCTTTCTCTTCCCTTATAATTCCGTAATAGTGTCATAGTGATGCCAGCCAACTTCTTTGGAAAGCCTTCCTAGTAGACAATACTTGTGACTTGGCTGAAGCCGCAACACTTTCAGAGCATCTGGAATGACCATTCTCTTCTTCCGGTCATATGGTGGGGGAACCCCTTCAAAAGCCCTTAGCCTAGAAAGTGCAACACCACACTTGGTTTTGTGTGGAATCATTCCTCTAATTGTCCAGTAGTCAAATCCTTCTCTTACTTTATTGTCATTTGCCCATACCTAACCAATGAGAGCACAAGAACACCTATTTCTATAAAAGCACCTATAACTTCTCTTACTTTATTGTCATTTTCCCATAACTAACCAATGAGAACACAAGAACACCTATTTATATAAAAGCACCTATAATACTTTTGTGGGTTTCACTAATATCCCTTTAGTTAGTGTGTGCACAGTAGCCTAGATCCTAAAGTGATTCCCATACAATGATAATCCACTAGGTGTATTTGTTCTTTAAAAACTATGCATGGATAGATGTCCCATTTATGGCCAAGTTCCACCAAAATGGTTCCCCCTACCTACCTAGTAACTACATTACATTTATTTCATGACAAGACTACCCTACAACCCACCAAATTTCTATCATATCCTTGACGTCAACAACAATTTTTTGTTCAAGATATAGCTAACTTGGAACAAACTTAGCTCTAGAGATTAGGATATTTTTCCACCTCTAGTGTTTATAAACCAATATATATAAAATTTCTAAAGCATGTGGGAGCCCTTTAAGTATCACCTTTCCTATATTGACTCCGTCTTAAAAATCATGGAAAATGTCCATAGACTAAACCAAAAATTTCATTTGAAAATAATCATTCATACCATAACATTAATACTTCCCTTTTAACCACATAAAAATTATTTTTAAGTTACCATAATTCATCTTTAATATCACATAATTAGATTAAAAAATCAACCAAAATCCCTAGTTTATGAAATAAAAATTCAACAATTTTATATAATTAATAATTTAAATAAATGTCTTAGATCTAACCTCATTAATAATGATTTATAATCAACAATACCACTTATTTACCCAAACCATTTATTAACCCCAAGAAAATTCTCACACATTTTATTTAATGGAATTTGAGTGGCCTTAAAAAAACACATGTATTTCAATTCAAAATGTCAAAAATTTTCAAATATCAAAAGTTTTAATTTCCCTCATTCATTTCCCTCTGGTTGCATGGAAGGATGCAACCATACTATTGCAGGTTTGGAGGAAGGATGCGGCCATACCGTCGCAAGTTTGGGGGAAGGATGTAGTAAGTAAAGAAATTGATCCCGAGTGCCTATTGCAGGTCTACTCTAATACATTTGGTTGAATTCCAGTGATTTATTTCCTTCTACAGAAAGAATCTGCTCTGATACATCGGATCCCGATTTCCTTTGGTCTGATGATCAACAAAAATTATCATAATCTTGTGCCTTGTATACAGACATCAATACCTGCGCCGCGGATTCAAAGGCCCTTCATTTAGCCCCAGAGCAGTGGGATTTGGAGAAGTAAAAGTCAAGGAAAAGTGGTGAATTCTAAAGAACATGCCGTCAAATGCCCCGGACAAGGTAATCCATGTATTCATTCAATAGTCCCACTGAAAGATTTATTGTTGTAATGGATTGCCCTAAATATGCAGTGCTTTTCGTTAATTTTCTGTGTTTATCCAATGATAATGCAATGCCCTTTAGGTTTCTTTGGTTATTTGTTTTCCCATTTGGTTTTGTTACTTTCTACTTCTGCCCATTTGGTTATTGTGCATTTTATTAGCTATGAGAATTTTTGGTTGGCTTCTGCGGCAATGGCTATTTGGTTTCTATATGTTTTTGTTTTCTGATATGCCCATTTGGTTATTTTGTCTATGTTATTCTAAGAAGTTCTTGTTTGCATCTGCGGCAATGGTTGTTTGGTTTCTCTTTGTTTTAGTTTGCTGATATGCCCATTTGGTTAATCTTTCACATGTAACTGAGAAGTTTTGGTTTGCATTGTGCAACAACGCATATATGGTTTCACTGTGTTTACATTAGTTGATATGCTCATTTGGTTACTTTGCCCTTATATTTGCGAGAAGTTTTAGTTTGCATCTGTAGTAATGGCTATTTGGTTTCGATGTGTTTTAGTTTCCCCATAGGGTTTTGATGTTTTTTTTTTTCGGCATTTTCTCCAATGGCCTTTTGGGTTTTGATGTCTTTTCAGCTCTGGAGTGTCTGGTTTCCCTAATGAAGAACATGGAGTTGGTCCCAGGACTCGATACTTCTTCCTTGACTGATTTTATGGTTATTCTTGTCCTCCCAAAATTGGTACCAATTGAAGAAGTAGACAAGGATTTTGCCAGAAATCCTGTGCCTCTCGTGGCTATAGGGAGGCTTGATTCTAGAGGAAAAGAAGGGGCTCTGATCCAGCTTCTTGCTAATCATTTCCTTGTTCAATTCGAGCCTTCACAACAGATCTTCCACTATGACGTGGAGATTTCTCTACAACCATCCAAGGAGGTGGCTAGCCGTCTGAAACACAAATTATTTCAAGAGAATTATGTTCTTCTATCCAATGCTCTCCCTACTTTTGATGGTTGAAAGAGCTTATACATGTAGAAATTTGAATAAATATTAAATTATTCACCGAGATTATCCTGATCACACACTATTTGAGCTTCAAGCATAATACATAACCTCTTCTACTATTGATCATCAATTTGCGGAAATTAAACAATCGCATGCACGCATTAAAACCATAAACAATCACACATATAAACACAGTATTTATGGGAAAGCTTAAAGATGAAAACCCCCAACTATATGTATATTATAATGATAGAGATCATGTAACAATCATTGTACAAACTCCTCACAAGCTCTCAGTACAATCTCCAATTGTTACACACTACACAAGCTCATATTGAAGAAAACACATGTCTAATCGTCTCCACCGTTAGTCTTCATTTCATCGCGCAATCCAATATGGAGCATCTCAGAGATAAGTTCAAAATTCCACCAAAGATATATCACAAGTTTACTCATTATTTCTATCATCGGTAGGTAATTCCTGCTGCACCAAAAGATAGTCATTAACTGATAGTCACACCGCTTCTTCACCTACCTCTCCACTGCCCCCAACAAATCATTCATGGATCAGTGTTTAACTGATGCATTCTTTAGTTGATTAATGAGTTTATAATTAGTGAATTAATTAATAATTAATTCACATCACTCTCACTAATTGTATCAATTAGTTAAACTGAATACAAATAGCTCAACTATGTTTAGATTAGTTAAACTGAATACAACTCCACTAACTTCCTCAATCAACTCCACCGAACTCTGTCACATGAGTTCTAACTAAAGTATCCATGCAATAGCTCCACTTAACCCTCAGGAATAGCGTAATTCCTTCTGTCAGCTCTTGTGCCACATCTGTGCACTTAACTGAAGTGCTCCAAGAGAATAAGATAATGTTTAGAGTCTAAATATTATTAAGAGCTAATAATATTCGACATATCTATTTTTAGACCGGCAATCTAAAAATAGATTCCGCCCAGTATGTCTAAAAATAGAAGTCCATCTATTTTTTCCGACTTGACCAACCATCCACAAATAGCATCCTGCAACTCATAGAACATGATCCATATGTCTAAAAATAGACATAGTCTAAAAATAGACTTTGCGCCAAAAATAGCCTGCGGGCCCACTTATTGAAGGCGACTTCTTTTCACTAAGCTCCATCATCTTGTTGCATTTTCAACACTCCCTCTCAACAAGATATGGATTTTCTGCAACCCCTATCCCTACCGTAGTATTCGTCAATTTTCTTCAGAGCGCTCACAAGATACGCATCCCGACCAGGGAATGTATGGTATGAAAGTAACATGATCCTCCGCTACACAAAATCTCTGATATGATGATACCGGATGTCAATGTGTTTAGATCTATCATGAAATACTGGATTAACCGAGAGTTTGATGCAACTCTGATTATCACAATAAATGACAGTAGGCTCTAAGTGTGAACCGAACAATCCGACCAGGATCTTCCTCATCCATATAGCCTCGCATGCAGCCAAACTCGCTGCCATGCTGCCGACCTCACCCAGGCCGGGTGCCACAGGATCTCTACTTTGTACCAAGCTGCAATGGCCGAATCTTTGAAGATCCCTCCAGATGTGCTCTTTCTATCCGTTGGGCTCCCTGCCCAATCTGCATCCGTGAAGCCACATAGCTTCACCTCATCCTCCTGTCTGTACCACAAACCATATCTCGATGTGCCTCTAAGATAACGCAATACATGCTTGCCTGCCTTCCAGAAGAGCTTGGTAGGCTTAACCATAGCTTGTGAAAGCTGGTTAACAGCATAGCATATATCGGGTCGTGTATTGACCAGATACATAAGCGACCCCACCAACTGTCGATAAACAGTGGCATCCACTACCTCCGCTGAAGTAGCATCCTCCTTCCTCAAACCTCCAGGAAGAGGAGTATCAACAGGTTTGCAGCCATGCATGTTGAACTTCTCCAGTATCTCCAGGGCATACTTACCCTGAGAAACAAATAGTCCATCACTGCGCTGCCAAATTTCCAATCCCAGGAAATAATGAAGGAGGCCCAAGTCCTTCATCTCAAACTCTTTTGCAAGATCATCCTTGCATGAGAGTATCAACAGCTCATCACATGTCAAAATCAAATCATCTACATAAAGTACAATGATCAGCAACTTACCCTCCACCACAATCTGGTATAGGTTAGGATCCGCCTCACTCTTGGAGAATCAAAGTCCGGTGAAATAACTGTCTATCCGTGTGTACCAAGCACAAGGTGCTTGTTTCAACCCATACAACGCTCTCTTGAGCCTGCACACATGCGACTCGCTATTGAAGGTCTCGGAAACCTTGGTTTTGCTCTATGTACACCTCGTCCTCAACGACTCCATTGAGGAACATAGTATTCACATCCATCGATGAATGTGCCACCCCATGCACGGCGAAGGCAAGAATCATTCGTATGGAAGAATACCTTGTGACAAGTGCAAAGGTCTCCTCATAATCGATCCCCTCAATCTGTGAAAAGCCTCGGGCAAAAAATCTTGCCTTGTACTTCTCCACACTCCCGTCAAGTGCCTGCTTCACTTTGTAGATCCATCTCGAACCCACCAACGATTTCCCCTTAGGCCTCGGGACAATCTCCCATCTCTGACCACCCCCGACAATCGAATCCTCTTCCACCATGGAATCTACCCATGCGGGGTCCTCCACGACTTCTCTGGGATGGCTCACGTCACGATACACTTTCTCATAAGAGCCATGTATCTAGTGTCTGCAGTGGAGTGATGACTATCTCATCTGTGGCTAATGATGTAGGTGCTCCTACAGCCTTCGCTGCTTGAGCCCGATGCAGCCATTACGTGTGATGCGCTTAGCCCTCTGCGATGGTTGGCGCATGAGTGGTTTCTTTCACTCCATGAAATTCCTCTAATGGTGATCCACATCCAGAAGCTCCTCCTTAGGAACTAACAGCTCCTCATCTGCATGCAAGTGTAGCTCCCTCTCAAGCGAACACTGCATGGCTTTCTCCTCCTGGAATTTTATATCCCGTCGCACAACGGTCTTGCGACTGTCTGGCACATACACCCGATAGTTGTGAGGTGTATCAGTGTACCCCACAAATATTCCAACTTCAGCAGTTGGATCCAACTTCTTCCTGGCATCCTTCGTCACATGAATGTAAACAGGTGAACCAAAAATCCTCAAATGGGAAATATCGGGCCTCTTACCAGAAAACGCCTCCTCGGGTGTACTCATGCCAAGTATCCTGTGAGGACAAAAGTTCTGCACATATACTTCAGTATTGCATGCCTCCGCCCACAAGTGAATGGGTAGGCCCTGATCATGCAACATCGCCCGTGCAACACCCAAGATCTTTCTGTTCTTCCGCTCAGCAACCCCGTTCTGCTGTGGGTTATGAGGTTCTATGAGCTCTCTTCGAATTCCTTCTGCACTGTAAAAGTCCTTGAATTTTCCAAATATGAATTCACCACCATTGTCGCTCCTAAGAGCCTTCACCTGCTTCCCCGATTATTTCTCAACTAGTGCCTTGAACTCACAGAACTTTGAGTATGTCTCGTTCTTCTTCTGCATGAAGAAGATCCAGCACTTACGAGAAAAAAATCTCAAAAAAAATCCCTGTCCACATGTGCTTTGGGAGGGAAACTGCGAGAAGGTCCACACGTACGTATTGAACTCTCTCAAGGGTCGTCGTGGCGCGACTATCCTTCTCGTGAAAGGTGGCTTTCACATACTTCCCCAAGGTACACCCCTTGCACTGATCTGACTGCACAAGAGTGCCCTTAGGAAACCCAGTAGAAATCTGCTACAGGATCTTCAAATCTCCATGGTGAAGGTGGCCCAATCTCCTGTGCCACAGTTTTCCCTCATCATCCTGGCTCACCACTCGTGCCTTGCCTTTGCATTAACTGTAGCAACCATCTCACTGCCAATTGATAAAGGTTCTTAACTTGAACCTATCCTCCCTAGGGTCTCACCAGTTGCCTTCTTGCGAGAAGGCAACTCCCTCGCTAAATACAACATCATATCCCTTGTCTTCTCACATCGCCACATAGATAAGATTCTTATTCAATCCTGGAACATGCATCACTTCCTTCAATACGAAGGGTTTATCAGACTCCCTCTCAAAGTAAATGGTACCGATACCGGTCACATTGTATCTACCATCATTGCCCATATCGATGTGCACTCCAAGATCTTTCTCATCTAGATCAGCAAACAAATATCGATCTCCTGTCATGTGAAAAGACGCACCACTGTCCAGAAACCACACTGATCCCACCACACTTGAGACCAAGCATGCAATAAGTGAAAAATATAGCTCAAACTATGAGGCTAAAGCCTCTCCAGCTGTAGATCCAGTAGCCTGCTTATTTTTCTTCTTCTGCGGACAATTTGTGGCATAATGTTCGTGTTGGTGACAGTGAAAGCACTTCACCTTGGACATGTCCTGCTTCTTGCCTTTCGCACCGGAATGAGAAGATTTCTTGCTCTTCCCCTTCTTTTCTTTGGCAGCCAAAGCGCAATTCTCTTCATCATAGTTCCTTGATGAATATCCATCCCTGGTACTCCGCCTTATCTCCTCTTGCACAAGATCCGACCAAAGTTGCTCCCATCCTAGCAATTTCTCCCGACCATTGACAGAGTCCTGATAGGAATGCCAACTCTTAGGAAGCCCAAGGAGAGCCAACCTCACCAAGTCCTCATCATCTACAGTCACCCCCACACTTCCCAGCTCATCCCTACATTGGATGAACTTCGTGAGGTACTTGGGCATACTGTCGCCTTTCTCCATCTTTATGTTTCTGAGTTTATCCTTGAGCACCAACTTCCTCTGGTCGCTCTTGCTTTGGAATAAATATGTCAAGGCTTTCCACATCAAGAATGGAGAAGCCTTATCATACAGGCTGGACACTATGTGATCCTTCACGCCCTCCAATAGAATCCTTCGACACTTTGCTGTCTTCTTTTGCCAAGCCTCAATTACGGCAGCATCGCTAGAAGTGGGCTTTGGGACTTCAGCATCTATGAACTCCTTCAACCCATTGTCATCTAACACCGCCTCCATCCTATCCTTCCATGCAATATAATTCGAGCTACCCTCAAGGGCATACTCCAATCGCAATCCATTGAAAGACATCTCAACTTCGACACCGAGAAAACATTGCTGCAAATTAGAATTCCACCAGCACAAAACTCAACCGCTTCAATGTTCTGCAATTGCTCCAATGATAAATACTTCTCTGATACCATGTAGAAATTTGAATAACTGTTAAATTATTCACCGAGATTATCCTAATCACAGACTATTTGAGCTTCATGCATAATACTTAACCTCTTCTACTATTGATCTTCAATTTGTGGAAATTAAACAATCGCATGCGCACATTAAAACCATAACAATCACACATATAAACACAGTATTTATGGGAAAGCTTAAAGCTGAAAACCCCCAACTATCTGTATATTATAATGATAGAGATCATGTAACAATCATTGTACAAACTCCTCACAAGCTCTCAGTACAATCTCCAATTGTTACACACTACACAAGCTCAGATCATACAAATCACATGCTCCAATCTGTTCCACCTGTTAGCCTGCCTCTACTGCGCAATCCAATATGGATAATCATGAGATCAAGGTTCAAATCCCACCAGTATGCACTGCGCAATCCTCATTGGCTTCTCCATCAATGTGTGTGCAAATCTCATACACCAGTATAGTCAAAACTGATAGTCACACTTGCTCTTTCACCTACCTCTCCACTGGTCTCCACTGAAACTGTCCATGCACTGCAGTTAACTGATGTATTCTTTAGTTGATTTATGAGTTAATAATTAGTGAATTAATTAATAATTAATTCACACCACTCTCACTAATTGTATCAATCAGTTAGACTAGATAAAACTAGCTCAACTAAGTTAAACTGAACACAACTCCATTAACTGTCTCATCAACTCCACCAAACTCTGTCACATGAGTTCTAACTGAATTCAACCATGCAATAGCTCCACTAAACCCTAGGAATAGCGTAATTCCTTCTGTCAGTTGCATGTGCCACATCTAGGCATCAAACTGAAGTGCTCCAAGAGGATAAGATAATGTTTATAGTCCAAATATTATTAAGAGCTAATAATATTCGACATATCTATTTTTAGACTGGCAATCTAAAAATAGATTCCACCCAGTATGTCTAAAAATAGAAGTCCATCTATTTTTCCCGACTTGACCAACCATCCACAAATAGCATCCTGAAACTCATAGAACATGATCCATATGTCTAAAAATAGACTTTGGCCAAAAATACCCTGCGGTCCCACTTAGTGAAGGCGACTCCTTTCCACTAAGCTCCTCATCTTGTTGCAATCTCAACAATACAATGCTGCTGAATTTCGAAAGGAGAAAATGGAATTTATTGTTTCTTTGCCTATAAAATCTTCCAAAAGCCTTTTTTCCTTTAATGCTGGAGGGCTTCAATTACCTGGTTCTGATTGTCAAGGAGGAGCCAGTAGCATAGATGAGAAATTGTTCAAGGTAAGCCTTAAGATTGCTTCAAATCTTGATGGGAAGGACTTAGAAGAGTTTATAAAGAACAAAAACTCTTAACTCATGGATCATTAGTCTATTGTGGTTCTTTGTCATCCTTTCAGCTCAATTGAGCAATGATTGATAATTAATATAAACAGATGATCATTATGCTGTGTATGACGCAGTCAACCCAGAGCAGGGATTTTGTTTTGGCCAATTTACTTTTACATCAAAATCATAATTAATAAGGATTATTGAAGGACATTCCATTGAAATACCGTAGTCACTGAGAAGTGATCTCTTTGGAATTCATGAGGTAACACAAAGAGATCCTAAACTCATAAACCCTTTCTGTCAAATTGATAACCCTACATAAAAAATAATGTTCAAACTATTTGTGGAAAATACTCTCAATCAACGAAGTCATGCCTGACCAAACTTTATTTCAAAAGAAAACTTGCTTTTCTTGTACTACTAAAGGGATTTGAATTTCCCATCCCTTATTTCTAGCCATTTCCAGTTAAAACTGACTGTGATTTGGTGGAATGACTTGACCTTTCATGAAATACTCTAAAGTTGAGCTTAAGAACATCTATTTTGTCCTAGAATGCATCAACAATGCAGAGAAACCACAAGCAGAAGTTATATTCATTGATTTCATGACTGGTATCAACGTACAATATTTCAATTGAGTTCTTTCATAATTCTTAAGGTTAAACCTGTAAGCATAGTAAATGAAGATGTGAGAAGAAGTATCCATATCGTGAATCCTTTATCTCTGTGAATTAAAACTGAAGTTGTTGTGCATGGCTGAGTGCAAGATACATAACAAAACCACTTAATTGGCATTTTGTTTGGTTAACTAGGCGAGAATATGAAAACCTCATCCCCATTGCACCATTGATCCATATACTTGTTGAGATAGGTCGTGATTCCACTCGCGTGTTGTTTTCATGTGGTAGGAGCTTCCCTGTTGGCTAACACTGTTGAGTGTAGGACTTACCAAGTGGCGACCAGTTAAAACATTGACTCGCTAGTCCCTCACCTGCCTTGATTGGCATTTGTAAATGGTTAAGTCACAATAGTTCATCGAAATTATAATGGATTTTATTTCAATAAATTTCATGAGTGAAAGAAATAGTTATTATGTGTGAATCTCATGGCTCTATAATCAATGGGTGTGGATGGATCGAAGCAAGGATGTGAAGATGAGATGCACTGGTGAATTTGATTTTTTATTTTTGTAAACCAAGTGTGTGGCATTAGCCTTGTAAGTAATATTTTCTTACGACGCCTTTGATGTTGCCTTCTTCTAAGTCCATGAATTCCATATTTGCTAGTTTCTTGGTCATATTTGTCATCTTGATATCCAACTTCTAGATATGTTTTTGAGTTTCGTCTAGACATAGAATAATTTCACGTCGTTCCTCTTATGCTTCCATTAACACCTAGCCCATTATTGTCTTTATTTTCCAGTAAATGTTTACTATCTGCATGTATTTGGTCTTCTCTATCCCTAGTGCCTTGTATATAACTGAATCACTACTACTTCATTTGATATGAATATGTGTTCTATCCTAGCCTTTCTCTTAACATTCTCAATTTCCTATTAAATCACGAACGAAGTATTGTTGAATTCAACACAAGTGATTTCTTTATAGTGAGCTAGACTTAGAGGTGGATGGTCACGCATTATTACATTGAGCTCTTTTCTTACATGCTTCTCTTCCATAAGGCATAATTTCTCTATAATAATCTAGAAATAACTAAGAAAGAGATAGATGAAGGGAGCCAAGAACCCAACTTTATGTAAGATGAAAGACATGATTTCTACGGAATGGACTACAGCTCTAAACTTCATATGGAATTCTAAATCATGTTTCTAAGGTTTCCCATCATTGTGCCTTGACTAACCAAATCTTTCAATAAAGAACAAGATAGGGGAATGAAAAAAAAAGGAAATGAGACATTGTGAAATAGACTAGGGATTGATTTGAACAAATTGACTCCAATCCCAACTATTATATTATTTATTAATAACAATTGGAATTTGAAATATATACAAATTATCAAACATATTTTTAAACAATAACACTATTATATTAATTATTAATAACAAGTACAATGTGAAAAATGTGCACATTACAATGAAGACTACAAAAGTAAGAGTGCTATTATATCATTTATTAATAACAAGTACAATTTGAAACATAGGCATAACATCTCAAAAATTTGGGACTTATTTTAACAAGAATGTTTCCACTCATGCAAGTGTAACATGATAGTGTAATAAGGTAGACTACTATTTATTTAGGAAATCGATATACTCCATAATATGGTTGTACACTAGGAGGTACTACCCAAAGTCTAGTTTTATCCCATATTACCATCACAAGCACAACAGTGCCAAATCCAATCCCTATTCCCAACCCTAATGCATATAATGAGACTTTTTCATCCACATTAGACAACTAATCTCCTTTTCTTGTGCTATTTTCCTTTTCTCTATCATTACATGGTTGTATTGAATTGCATGTTTCCTTGCATGGTTGTAACTGATTATCATCCTTGCATGATGGAATTGATCACAACATAGGCATTTATTCTTTTGAAATGAAGTGGTATCAAAAGTGTCCAACTGTGTTCCTTTTGGGATTGGTCCACAAAATTTGTTACATGAAACATTCAACACTTCCAACTTGGATAATGTAGAGAGAGATTGAGGAATTTCTCCACTCAAATTATTTTTAGACAAATCCAATTGTTCCAAAATAGATATCTTGCTTAGAGATGCAAGAATGTGCCCTTCCAAACTATTTCCAGATAAATTCAGTAGCCATAGGCTACTCAAACTTCCCATCTCTTGAGGTATTTCTCCAAACAGATAATTACCAGACAAGTCAAACATTGTGTATATCAATGACACATAAGTAAGAGTATACTCATGTGCTTTTATAACAATCCTTATATCCTCATATAGTGTATTACCACTCACTTGATTTTCTAAGATTTTGGATAGGGCACTACCAGTGACTTGATTTTTTCTGAATCCTTTGTTTGGTGTATCATCACTAATGTGGGTAAGCTTGGATATTTTGAATCCTTGGAGTTTCTCAAGATTTGATGGTATTTTTCTAGTGATTTTATTGTTAGATAAATCTAACAATTGCAACTTGGTAATATTTGTAATCAATTGAGGAATGTTACCATAAATCTTACTATAACCAAGGTTTAACACTCTTAACTGGGAAAAAAATGAAAGATAATTAGGGAGCTCACCATTTAATGCATTTTTACTTATATCCAATAGTCGAAGCCTAGTACAATTGACCAAAGATTTTAGAAAAGTCCCAGAAAAATTATTAGAAAACACAGACAACACTTCCATGGACACCAGAAACACTATGTTCAGATCTCCACTGAGTAAGTTCTCTGACACTTTCAACCTTAGTAGAGCCTTGCAATTCTCTAAAGATGCAGGTATCTTTCCATTCAACTTTTTTCTGGACAAAATTAACTGCTGTAGTGCAACACATTTGCTAATACCCTGATGAATTTGTCCATCTAACTGGTTTGCAGATAGATCTAATTTTTGAAGAGAGACTAAGCCACTAATACTTTAAGGGATAGTCCCAGAAATATTGGTATCAGCTATAGCAAGTTGAGTGAGGGTGTTTACCAAACCTATACCATGAGGGATATGTCCACTTAAATAGTTAGAAAAAAAACAAAATTTTCAGAGAGGAAAACCTTTCTATGGATTTCAGAATTTCCCCTGTGAAATTGTTAGTATCTTGGTAAAGTTGTTCAAGATTTTACAAATTGGCAAGGATCTTAGGTATTCTGCCACTTATCATGTTTGTACCAAGATTGAGGAAGGTCAACTTACTCAGATTGGAAATGGCTTGAGGAATGGAACCGCTCAACCTACTCCAAGGTTTAGGTATGCTAATGAATACAAATTGCCAATGCCCTCAGGTATTCTGCCACTTAGCATGTTTACAACAAGATTTAGATAGGTCAACTTACTCATATTGGAAATGGCATGAGGAATGGGACTGTTGAACCTATCTACTCCAAGATTTATGGACCCCAATTGATACAAATTTCCAATGGCTTCTGGTATGTGTCCACTGAATCTGTTGTCACCCAGATGTAGGTAGGTCAATTGACTCAAATTTCCAATCACGTTAGCTATGCCACCTATTAGACTTTGTCTTGTCAAGTCCTCTGTCAGATTCAAATTCAGACAGGTGGCTGTCAAAGTCTCAGTTCAATATGCAGGCCAATGCCAATAAGCTTTCACCAACCGCAACTTAGATGTTTGCAGAGCTTGTTCTCAGACAAAGATGTTGTCAAAGCAACAATTGAAGAATTTTCTTTTAAAGTCCAGCATGGGGAGAAAAGCATTCTACATAACTGTTCATTGATGGAAAATTTTTATTCAGGATTTTTACCTCTCTATTCACTTCAATGCAATCATACAAGTACAGGTGGATTTGGGCCTTTACCCCATTACAGTATCTATTCATTCCTGGGTGCCTTTTCCAGCTGAACTTGTTGCCTTGGCTACAGATACCCCCAACGTTTACCTTGGGAGTAAACTTCGTCTTTTAAACTTGCATCATGTACACTGTCTGCCTCGGAGCATTTGACTTTTTATGTTTTATAAGTTCTGGAATTCCACGTACATGCACATATCACTGTCCATTACATTTCGTAAGGAAGTGGGATAGTTGAATGACTCGCCAGATTACGGGGTCAACGAGATGTCGAAAGAATTCATGAGAGTTTAAATGTTCATTACATTATCTGTTCAACGACTCAATGGCTGTTGGCATGCAGAATTCCGCCACAAATCCTGGTGTGGTCGATTAGTCCTCTCGCATGAGCTTCACTGCTGGTTGACCTGTATTGGTCCTGTAGCGTGGATGAAGGAAATAAATATAGCTTTATAATCGTTCAAAGGGAAGTTGATAAACCAAAATCAATCTACAATGCAATTATAAGGGCAGGCTTGTCTTTTCGATGATTTTAAGTGGTTATTAAGAAAACCGTTACAACAAAGTTTTGTTGAAACTCCATAAGTTTAAAAGATCTTTCATATGTTTAAAACATTCATGTGCATCCAAAACTTGAATGAAAGTCATTTCAAAGTGGAGAGAGGGAAAAAAATTGCGTTTTGAGAACCAGGACTGTGCCAAAAAACCTGCGCGGCGCATACAAAGGAGCGCGCGGCACATAGAATGCGCACAGCGCACTTGTTCAGCGCGGCGCACTGGGAGTGCGCGCGGCGCGTTGAGTCTTCCAGCCCCGAGCTCATCAGCATTCAGTGATTTTTCAAATTCAATTTTTTTTTTTCCGCCTCTGCTCTATAAACACTCAAATTCCTTGCTCCAAACGGATTTGTAAGGCTGTGAATTGCCTTTGAACAGAGTTTAGCGTGATTGCAGATTGTTTCATTAGAATTCTTGCTTGATTTGGTTTATATGCATTTATGGCTGTCACAATCTCAGATGATCATGGAGCGGAAGTATTAGCCAGTAATTGTTTTCAGTTTTGGTTGTCGTGAGTGTGAACAACATGCCATGTCGATGTCTAAGCTTGACCAAATGCAATACTATGCCTTGAAAAGGAAGATAGAAATTTTCCTGCTGTTCAACTAGTGCTCCCATTACTGAAAAGGGGAATTGTAGTACACCACTCAGGAACGTTTGCTATGGGTCTGAATATGCTTGCAACAAACTGTTGTTTTTACTGCACTTAGAAAATTTGATGGAGACAACCATCGTTGGATGACTGCTGGTGAATATATTTAGATGAGTGGCAAAGCTGGACGGTGGGGAAAAGATGGATGTGGAATTTGCATTATCATGATTGATGAACAGTTGGACATGAAAACTTGCAAGGAAATACATCCCCATTGCTTTGATTTGAGGACAGAAGGGGTTGATTTTTCAGATGTGCTATGGCTCCGAAATCCTTTAAGACGGTTCTCAAGTGAGGCAGATTGCCAAATCTTTTGTGATACGTGCGACTATGGTCCTGGCGATGTCAAAAATTTACCAAATGTAGGTTTTACATTTGTTCGTTCCAATAAAAGAACAATCAACATTGGTATAACTCCACCCAGTGCTATCCTGAGAAAGCATGATCAAAATGTGTTCAACGAGATGAAGTTCTTAAATGAATTTACCGAGATCGGGATCAATCTGTTGTTTCTTGATGCAGTGTATTTTAGTGGGTTCTGTGATACAAGGGCCACGTTAGAACACGTGTGCGCTATGCATGCCACTTGTTGCAAAGGTTTAAAGGTCCAGACTCACGACCTGAGAGCAGCTCTTGAAACGTGGATGTTATTTAGATTAGCTGTTGCAAGAAGAAGTGAAATGCACTGGAGATCTCGAGATGAATGCAGAGCGTCTTTATAAGGGGAGAAATTGATACGTCTGGTTGGAAAACACCAACGTTTTTCTGAAATTTAAACAGTAATGACTTTGCTTGAGAATATTCACGGTTTGAAGGCTTGATGGATTAGTAAAATTGCCAGCTGGGATATCAAAAGCAGAATTTAAAGGAATTTTGTTAGAAAGTGAACTTTTATTCAAATAACAAATGTAAATGCCAAGTCAAAGCACGCCAAAATTAGAATGCAGAATATAGAGGAACGAAGCCTTTTTTTTGGTCCTCAGTCATGATTTAATGGGATCCGCTCTCCAGTTTTTATCTTTTAGTTGGTCATCAGATAATTTCAAGGAGATTCACGCTACAATTTGCGCCTTATCATTGGTTATCAGAAATGTTCAGTTGGAATAATGTAACGCTGCTTCAGAAGAGATGATTTCTTTGCTTTTGTTTGTTATTGATGTTAAAACAACGCCTTGTTTTGGCCGACTATTTTCCCGAAGTTTATTTATTGTACTAAAAATCATTTGTAAAGGGTTGGATTCCTGGGAGAGTTCTGAAGGGTGTGGGAGGAAAAAACCCAGCGCTATCACTGTACAGTTTTGACAGAGAAATAATTGAACGGTACAGCTCTGATTTATAAGATTCTTGTGGCGTGAAGTTTAGTATATGTTTCTTCTTTGTTTCATATGTTCCTTGTTATGTTTGCTGTTCATTTCATAATCATTTCTAGATGAATGCTTTCAAGTAAGAAAGGTATTAATTCAATTATCATTCGGCTTTGAGGTGTCTGGGATAGAAATTTGTTGTTTTCTTCATCAGAAAGGATTCATTGTTTAATGCCCTTTTCAGCTTTCTTAAACAGTCTTTACATTCCATTTAATTTCAATTTAATTTGTAAACTTCATGCCTATCTCGCCTTATGAAATACCCTGTGCCTTTGATTAAATTGCCACGTCGTTTTGATCCCACGTCATTTAAAACCCAATCATTTATAAAAACAAACCTTCCTATTTATTTACTAGCCTAAAATCAGTATCCATTATAGGTCATCTCAGCCCCTTTGAAGACCTTTTGCCGAGATAGACCCGGAGAGAGCCCTCTCCTGTCCTCGTAGGGCTAGCTACGAGGCTGAGCTTGGTTTGATGTTGCCTCAAACCTCGCCTTCCTTCAGCCTGAGGCAGATTTGAGTGCTAACATAGTGGCGACCATACTGGGGAAGTCTTCCCCGGTAAAGGATACAAAGTTCAGATCTGATCGTTGATGGTGAACAACGGTCAGACATCGCAAGGCTGAAATCATTCACCTGGCGACTTCATTCACTAAAAAATCCAGAAATCAATGCTTCATGGTGACTTTACTGCAGGGAGATCAGTAGTTTTAAGATTTTCAAGATGGATCGAGTTGCAAGGAGATACGCTCCCATGAGCCGAGATCACATTCCAGGCTTTCCAAATAAAATTTTGAAGGTAGAGTGGTCAAGGAATCTGCCTACGTTTAACGATGATGGTAAGAAGGATGCTGCTTTACATCTAGTTAGATTTCACATGCATATTCGCAAGTTGAAGGTGGATTTTCCTGAAGATTTCTTGATGAAGATATTCTTGGCCACTCTGGAAGGTGAATCCCAATCTTGGTATGAAAATTTGCTGCCGGCCTGTATTTACTGTTTAAAGGATTTTCATGCCCTGTTCATTGAAAAATATCAAGAATCTTATCCATCATTAAATTTAGTTCATGACTGTTGCAAACATGCTTCTACTTTTATTGAAATCCTTGAGAAATATTATGAAGATGATAATTTCATGGATGATGAAATCCTGGAAGCATTGTATGAAAACCAATTTCAGCAGCACATAGAAATCTCAGAAGATTCCTATCAAGATCAGCAGGTTGAAGAGTGCCATATGGCTGAAAGTGATGAAAGAGGAAGTGTCGTTTCAGATCTGCCCACAGAAGAAGACAGCATGCAGGGAAGTCAGGTTTCAATTGCATATTTTGATAATGACCAGTCAGCTATTTCAGATCTACATTCAGATTGTGATGACCAAGCATATCTTGTGCTGAAGCCCATCAAAGAGAACTCTGCTGTTGAAATCATCTGGAATGCAGAAGACACAGTAATGGATCCAAATGTTCTCAGTCATACTGTCAGTCCATCATTAGAACACAACCTTCATGAAGAAGCAATCCAGTCAGTTCATGAAAAATAGAATGAGATCTTTGTGCAAGTAAGTGATAAATTTCCATTCAATAACTCAGTAATAAATGATAGTTTGAATGCCCTGTCATATGAAGATAAAGACTGTTTAAGTAGAAGAAAACAAAAGGCATTGTCTCCTTTGTCTGAAGATGAGATAGATCTACTTTTGAGAGGTCTTATTACAGCCCAAGCTACAGCAGATTTGCAGTGCACACATAGTCAGGAAAGTGTTGGTGAAACTTCTTCCTCTTTTGAAAAAGATGACTGTCTTGTAATCAGTTTTGTAGATCAGCAAACAGATAATTTTTTTTTTCACAAAGATGATAAGGCTGTCATGTTTGATAATCTTGAAGATTGTTTTTTGTTTAAGAATGACCTAGATCATGAAGTTGAGGAATATATGCCAGAATTTCTCATGGTCAAGGAACCTACAGCTAACACTCAGATGGTATATACCTCTCTGTGCATTTCTATCCCTCAGAAATCAATTGTCCTTTCAGATCAGAATGGAGTGAATACTTGTATTTTTGCAGCTGGATCTCTAGATAAGCCAGTGCTTCAGGATTTTCAAGACCCCTTCAACATTCTTCTGCAAGTATTAGAAAAAATAAATATTGCCTGGTTCATTATCATAAGCTTTGGTTTCAGTGGTTATTTTGAGTTGCCTACAGGTTCATCATTCCGCTTGCTCAAGGAGAGTAAGAGAAGAAATTTGGGGTGTAGCCATCTGTTGGATTGGTTACATTGGAAGGCACACTACACATGATTGTACATATCACATCAGTATGCAGGTGGTTGCCATCATGATTTTAAAGCTTGATGGACTGCTGCCCTTTTTCAAAAAGTTTCTGTTTTAATTCAGTCATTTCAGTTTGCGTCGAGTCAGTTTGAGTCGATTTTCCAGTTAATAAGTTGAGTCATCAGTCTTTAGTCTGTTTGTCAAAATAATGGATTCCATTGCCCAATGGAAGGAGGCATTGTCTGCTCTCCCAAAGATCTGCTGTTCTTGGCACCTCCAAGAAGCGGCAGCTGCCATCCCCATTGGAGCCAATGTTAGACTTCGTCTTGTCAAGTCCTCTATCAGAGTCAAATTCAGACAGGTGGCTGTCAAAGTCTCAGTTCAATATGCAGGCCAATGCCAATAAGCTTTCACCAACCGCAACTTAGATGTTTGCAGAGCTTGTTCTCAGACAAAGATGTTGTCAAAGCAACAATTGAAGAATTTTCTTTTCAAGTCCAGCATGGGGAGAAAAGCATTCTACATAACTGTTCATTGATGGAAAATTTGTATTCAGGATTTTTACCTCTCTATTCACTTCAATGCAATCATACAAGTACAGGTGGATTTGGGCCTTTACCCCATTACAGTATCTATTCATTCCTGGGCACCTTTTCCAGCTGAACTTGTTGCCTTGGCTACAGATACCCCCAACGTTGACCTTGGGAGTAAACGTCGTCTTTTAAACTTGCATCATGTACACTGTCTGCATCGGAGCATTTGAATTTTTATGTTTTATAAGTTCTGGAATTCCACGTACATGCACATATCACTGTCCATTACATTTCGTAAGGAAGTGGGATAGTTGAATGACTCTCCAGATTACGGGGTCAACGAGATGTCGAAAGAATTCATGAGAGTTTAAATGTTCATTACATTATCTGTTCAACGACTCAATGGCTGTTGGCATGCAAAATTCCGCCACAAATCCTGGTGTGGTCGATTAGTCCTCTCGCACGAGCTTCACTACTGGTTGACCTGTATTGATCCTGTAGCGTGGATGAAGGAAAGAAATATAGCTTTATAATCGTTCAAAGGGCAGTTGATAAACCAAAATCAATCTACAATGCAATTATAAGGGCAGGCTTGTCTTTTCGATGATTTTAAGTGGTTATTAAGAAAAATGTTACAACAAAGTTTTGTTGAAACTCCATAAGTTTAAAAGATCTTTCATATGTTTAAAACATTCATGTGCATCCAAAACTTGAATGAAAGTCGTTTCAAAGTGGAGAGAGGGCAAAAAATTGCGTTTTGAGAACCAGGACTCTGCCAAAAAACCTGCGCGGCGCATACAAAGGAGCGCGCGGCGCATAGAATGCGCGCGACGCACTGGGCGAAATTTTGCAGTGTTGTTTCTTTCTGGCGCGGCGCACTTGTTCAGCGCGGCGCACTGGGAGTGCGCGCAGCGCGTTGAGCCTTCCAGCCCCGAGCTCATCAGCATTCAGTGATTTTTCAAATTGAAAAAAAAAAAATTCCGCCTCTGCTCTATAAACACTCAAATTCCTTGCTCCAAACGGATTTGTAAGGCTGTGAATCGCCTTTGAACAGAGTTTAGTGTGATTGCAGATTGTTTCATTAGAATTCTTACTTGATTTGGTTTATATGCATTTATGGCTGTCACAATCTCAGATGATTATGGAGCGGAAGTATTAGCCAGTAATTGTTTTCAGTTTTGGTCGTCGTGAGTGTGAACAACATGCCATGTCGATGTCTAAGCTTGACCAAATGCAATACTATGCCTTGAAAAGGAAGACAGAAATTTTCCTACTGTTCAACTAATGCTCCCATTACTGAAAAGGGGAATTGTAGTACACCACTCAGGAACGTTTGCTATGGGTCTGAATATGCTTGCAACAAACTGTTGTTTTTATCAAGACTTAGAAAATTTGATGGAGACAAATCATTCTGGATGAAGACAGAATATATTTAGATGAGTGGGAGAAGTCAGGACGACGGGAAAATATACGTGGTATTTGCATTATCATGATTGATGAACAAATTGACATGAAAACTTGCAAGGAAATACATCCCTACTTCGCTTTGATTTGAGACGTATGGGCTGATTTTTCAGATGTGCTAAGGTTCAAATCCTTTAAGACGAGATCAAGTGAGGAAGATTGCCAAATATTTTGTGATACGTGTTTAATTATGGTCCTCAAGGTATACTGCAAACTTTACCAAATGTAGGTTTTACATTTGTTCGCGTTCCAATAAAGAACAATCAACATCGTATAACTCCACCTGCCAAATATCCCTGGTAGAAAGCGATCAAAATGTGTTCAACGAGATGAAGTTCTTAAATGAATTTACCGAGATGATCAATCTGTTGTTTCTTGATGCAACGTATTTTAGTGGGTTATGTGATACAAGGGCCACGTTAGAACACGTGTGCGCTATGCATGCCACTTGTTGCAAAGGTTTAAAGGTCCAGACTCAAGACCTGAGAGCAGCTCTTGAAACGTGGATGTTATTTAGATTAGCTGTTGCAAGAAGAAGTGAAATGCACTGGAGATCTCGAGATGAATGCAAAGCGTCTTTATAAGGGGAGAAATTGATACGTCTGGTTGGAAAACACCAACGTTTTTCTGAAATTTAAACAGTAATGACTTTGCTTGAGAATATTCACGGTTTGAAGGCTTGATGGATTAGTAAAATTTCCAGCTGGGATATCAAAAGCAGAATTTAAAGGCATTTTGTTAGAAAGTGAACTTTTATTCAAATAACAAATGTAAATGCCAAGCCAAAGCACGCCAAAATTAGAATGCAGAATATAGAGGAACGAAGCCTTTTTTTTGGTCCTCAGTCATGATTTAATGGGATCCGCTCTCCAGTTTTTATCTTTTAGTTGGTCATCAGATAATTTCAAGGAGATTCACGCTACAATTTGCGCCTTATCATTGGTTATCAGAAATGTTCAGTTGGAATAATGTAACGCTGCTTCAGAAGAGATGATTTCTTTGCTTTTGTTTGTTATTGATGTTAAAACAACGCCCTTGTTTTTGGGTCGATCTGTTTTCTCCTGAGTTTATTTATTGTATGAAAAATCATTTGTAAAGAGTTGGGGGGAGAGTTTTGAAAGCTGTGGGAGGAAAAACCCAGCGCTCTCACTGTACAGTTTGACGGAGGAATAATTAAATGGTGCAGCTCTGATTCATCAGATTCTTGTGGTGTGAAGTTTAGCATATGTTTTTCTTCTGTTTCATATGTCTTTTGTAATGTTTCATAGTTCATTCATAATCGTTTCCAACTGAATACTTTACAGTAAGAAAGGTAGAATTCAGTCATTGCTCTGCCTTGAGGTGTTCAGATGTTCTGTGTTTTCTTCTGTCTGTAAAGGACTCATTGTTTAATGCCCTTTTCAACTTTCTTAAACAGTCTTTACATATCATTTAATTTCAATTTAATTGTTAAACTTCACTCCTACCTTGCCTTATGGAATAATTTGTGGCTTTGATTAAATCTCTGCTCACGCTGTTCTTGATCCCACGCTGCCCAGAAAACCCAATCATTTATAAAAACAAACCTTCCTATTTATTTACTAGCCTAAAATCAGTATCCATTATAGGTCATCTCAGCCCCTTTGAAGACCTTTTGCCGAGATAGACTTGGAGAGAGCCCTCTCCTGTCCTCGTAGGGCTAGCTACGAGGCTGAGCTTGGTTTGATGTTGCCTCGAACCTCGCCTTCCTTCAGCCTGAGGTAGATTTGAGCGCTAACACCACCAGTTAAATTGTTGTTATCTAAGGAGAGTCCTTTCAAATTCTTCAAATTGGCAACGCCCTTAGGTATTCTACCAACTAGCCTATTTGCAGGAAGATATAGATTATCCAACTGAGTCAAATTTCCAATAGCTTGAGGTATGCCACCAGTGAGACTATTTCCACCCAGATATATGTGGGTCAACTGATTCAAATTGCAAATGGATTGAGGAATGCCACCAGTCAAATTATTGTCATCTAGGTAAAGTTTTTGAAGCTCGCTCAAACTGGCAATGCCCTCAGGGATGGTGCCTTCCAATCCTGCCCAGGGAAGAAATAGTATAGACATTGGCATTTCTGCATTGAATCCCATACCACGAGAAAACGTTATGTGAATTCTCAACCAGCCAATCCGACATCACTCCAAATGGATCTTATGTGATTTCCTTTCTGAAGGACAAGAGACCCTCCACGTCCACGGACTGAGAAGGTGAATCCTCCAGCCTGCGTTCCTTGAAAACAAAATCATCGCCCGGTGTGTGGTCATACAGATGATCATCATATAGGCCATTTTCCCCATGAATTTAAGAGCTGGAATGATCATATGGCATCCCTCTGGAACTAAAATATGCCGCAATTAAAGAGAATGGTGTTATTGTGGTCACCATCATCACAAAGCACACCCGAGTCCTCATCATGGACATAACAACTTCCACCAACATCTTGAATGCCCTGCCTTACTTGTGAGCTCGGTAAATATAGAAAGGGGTTCAGCAATCCTAATATTCATTGCGCGGAAGCCCAACTAATCACGATCATGGGCAGCACTGTCCATGACTGATATTTCGTGATTATGAGGAACACAACCTTAGCCTACACACAATTGTGTTTAGTTGGGTCGTGCCATCAAATTCGTTGTGGAGGCTGTTGGTAGTGTTTAGTGTTGGTTTAAGAACAGAGGATGAAAATGTTAACAATGGCAGGAGTGAGAATGTTGGCATGCATGGTACAGATGTAAGTCTTGAAGTACTCTGTAAGAAACCCATATAACATGTTTACTCCAAAATCATGATAACTTAGAAAATATCGTGCAATTGCTGCTTGAGAAATCTTGAGTGAAATTGCAACTCAAGAAGGTGGGATTTATCTAAATAATTTTTTTAAAAATATTTTATAGTTTCCGTTGGAAGAGCGATGTTTAGGTTTCATCGAAAGAGCGACATTTTTTTTCGTTGGAAGAGCGACGGTATAAATGTAGGAAGAGAGTTTCTATATCTGTCAGAAAAGCGACGCTAAAGTCGTTAGAAGAGCGACGCTTTAAACTTCGGAAGAGATAACGTTGGAATTGCGACATTATTTTGAAAACCTGATAAACGTCAGAAGACTGACAATTATGGCTCGTCGGAAGACCGACGGTTATGGATCGTTATGGAACGTTGGAAGACCGATAGTTATGGATCGTCGAAAGACCGACGGTTTAACTGACGTCGGATTAGAAAATTTTTTGATAACGTTGGTAGACCGATGGTTTGGCTAACATCAGAATAGCGACGCCTTTGATGACGTCAGAATAGCGATGATTTGTATAACGTCGGAAGAGCGACGGATGTCTGGAAACGTCGGAAAATGTGTCGCTCTTTCGACACTTTATTGAAGTGTCGGAATTGCGACGTAATGGCTAACCACGTTTTACCCCGCCTCATAGTGTTGCTCTTGGGATGCCTATGTGTCAGAATAGCGATGATTTGGCTGTCGAAAATTGGGCCAAATGTGCTAGTGAGCATATATATATTAACCTTAGGTGGGGGGAGGTTTTTTGAATTTTATTTATGTATTTTAATCGATGGTAGGAATAAATTATGGAGAGAATATTCGGGAATATTCTTTGTCTTATTCCATCATCAAAGGATGAGGTGCAAGGGAGCCCAAACTGACGAAGTAAAATATATTTAAAAGCGAGTTGAAAATAATTAAGGTCGCTGTCGCGTGTTGTATATATGATTGGCGGCAGCATAGTCAAAGTAAAGGGATGATCCAAATATTTTACTTCAAGGATGCATATGTAAATTCATTTTAAAGAGCATGTAACAAAGTGACATAAACACATGAAAGAAACAAAAATCGAAAGAAACCATGAAATCAAAGGCACAAGACAATTTGATAACGTAGTTCACCCAATTTGGGCTGCGTCTCCGGGCCCTGTTCAATGTGGGGAGGCCTCTTTTAATAAATGGCAGTAGAAAAATAAATTACAAGAAGTTACAAAATGACACCTTATACCTCAACTTCCAGGGATGGCCTGAAAATGTAGACCTCTGATGGAGAAACGGGCTACCCGATTGGATTCCTGGCAAAACATCATGAATAATGATTATAAACTTGACCCTGTTCTGAGCATGTGAATTTTGGAGCTCTAAGGAATCTTTAGATTCCTTGAAGGTTCCATACAAAAATATTCTCCCAAGGTTCCCTAGGAATATTTCCAAAAATCATGCCCTCTTGGGCATAGTTCCGGCCTGGGGCATGCTCCTAGTTCCACCTACAACTCAACCTCTAGGTTCCGCTGGTCGGATTTGCCTCCTCCTCTTGTGTTTCATGAACTATGGGTTTAATTAGTGAAGGTTAGGTGGAATTTACAATGTGTGGCTGAAAGGCCCATTGGTTGGCGACATTCAAATTAAGGCATATGGTTGGGAGGTCCGGGGTTCCAACCCGTGGGACCCTCTTCACAACGTGTCATTGTGTTATATTTAGCGCATGGTTTGTTTGGTTGGATCCTCCATTTTGAACAGTTATGAGACCACCCATTTTGGTGGGGCAACCCACCGGGATGGGCAGGTTCAAATCCCACTATTCTCACCGTAACAGTCGTCCGTTGGTGGGGTCCGGGTCAACTGCGGCCAGACCCTTCATTGGTTTAAACATATATATTATTTGAATATAAATGTGATGCGGTTAGCAAGGTTGGTGGCCCGCCAACCAATTTTTATATTTTATTATTATTATTTTAAAACCAACCATTCAAAATTCATTTTGTGGGATTTTAAGGTTATTGGAAAAAATAAAGAGGTGAAAAATTCACCCATTCCGGTGACTGGATTCTGTGCACTGGTAAATTTAAAATTGTTGCATCGTTAGTGGCTGCCACTAGGCCTAGGTTGACCAGACATTTGATCAACCATAACTTTCACATACAAACTTGGATTGAGGTAACGTTCGCGTCGTTGGAAATATCGTGTCAAGATCTTTGATCTAACCCTAGTTCCACTTCAATTTAGTGACTTTTTTTTTTAGCTTTTCCAATGTCACTTCTGAATCTTGAGAATTTATGGAGCCATCTAGATCATTCCTCCCCACTAATGATCTTTTGGTCTGGGAAAATATTAATCAGTCAATTAAAAAGTGACGAAATTTCTCCCTCACTTTTTCTTTTTCAATCCATAGGGCAGGCTTACTTGGATGCATTCCCTTGAAATCAATACTAAGGTAATCCACATCTCCTTGTTGTGAACCTCTTGTCGAGAATGATATCCTCAGGTAGCTTGTCCAAGTATTCAGGTGCAAATTCATCCACTGTAGGAACCTGTCCAACCTCTTCGGTGTACATGATTAAAGGAGGCTCATAAAGCTTCAAGTTTTCAATGTTCACCATTGAGTACATCTGCATGAATGCTGGAAAATCGAGATGAAAAACATTGTCTCCAATCTTCTCTAATATGGTGAATGGGTCATATTGGATTGGTCTTAACTTATTGCCTTCCCCTTTCATCCTGTCTTTGCTGGTGTGGGGCCACACTCTATCCCCAACCTAGAATTGGTGATCAACCCGGTGGTTTTCATGTTGAGCTTTGAATAGAGCTTGAATTTTCTCCAACTGCTCCTGCACTGCTTGGTGAATCATATGAATTTGTTGAATGAAATTCTGTGCCTTATACTTGTCATCTTTCCTACTAGGTTCTTCATCTCTCCCAAAGACCATTTCTAAGGTATTCTTTGGAAAATATCCAAAGCATGTCTCGAATGGTGAGATCTGAGTGGATGAATGCACTGCCCAGTTGTATGCATGTTGTACATATGGAAGCTGCTCGTCCCACAACTTGGTACGCTTGCCACAATAGCCTCAAAGTAAATGTATCACTGTGTGGTTGATACCCTCTGTTTGTCCATTGGTATGCAGATGAAATCTCGTGCTCCTCTTTAGCTTGGTGTCCATATTTCTCCACAAACTCGTCCAAAACTCTCCAAGAAAACAAGAGTCTCGATTAGACACAATGGACGTGGGCAACCCAAAGGGGACCCATACAAATTGGAAGAAGGGATGCGCGGCCTGCTTTGTAGTGACCTACTTTTGCAAGACATTAAGACACACATTTTTCTAAATCGATCCACAAAGACATACAAATAGTCATTACCTCTCGTAGATAAAGGAAAACCACCAACAAAATCCATTAGCACCCTTTCCCATGGATGAATCAGAACAAGGAGTGGTGTGTAGAGCCCCAATTTTCTATAAGAGGGCTTGCAAATTAAACACAACACACATCCCTTTACATATCAAGTCACAATATTTTTTCATGTGAGGCCAATAAAAAAACCTCTATAAATGACACAAATATTTTCCTACACCAAAATGAGTTGACATTAGAGAGGTATGTGCCTCTCTGATTACATGTATTCTTTCATTGGTGGGAATAAAAAGTTTGCCAAGATGGGACAACAATTTTCCTTGCAAATGATAATTGTCCACCTGCGATCCATGAGTCAGCTTTTCATATATCTCCTTAAAATATTCATCATCAACGTACTGTTCAACATAACTTTCAAGAGAAAAAGAATCATTTTGCGAAACTATAGATGCAAAAATAGGAGGGTGAGAAATCATATCCACCACTTTGTTGTTTTTTGCCTTCTTGTATTTGATTACCAAGTGAAATTGTTGGAGGAATCCAATCCATCGAAAATGATGTGCTTGTTTAAGCTTGGTTTACAATTGGAGGTAATACAAGGGCTGGTGATTTTTGTGAATGATGGTCTCCTTTCCAATTAAATAGTGCTTCCATTTTTTCACACTTTGAACCAAGTCATACAAATCCTTGTCATATGTGGGATAGTTCACAATAGCTTGGGAGAATGTCTCTGAATGGTAACATACAAGTTTCCTCTGCTGCATCAACACTGCTCCCATGGCGTACCCACTAGCATATGTCTCGATATCGAAAGGCTGATAGAGGTCAGGTAAGGCCAAAACTGGTGTGGTACTGATCTTCTCTTTCAGTGTATCAAAGGCTTTCTGCCGCTTTCCTCCCACTGAAATTTTTGCTTCACACTTTTCAATGCATGTAATGGGGATGAAATGATAGAGAATTTGGCAATTAGCCTTCTCCAGTATCGTACGACACCCAAAAAGTTATGAACCTTTGTAACATTAGTGGGTTTAGGCCACTTTACAATCTCATCAATTTTGGAAGGATCTATTTTTAATTGTCCACCTCCAGCAATGTGGCCCAAGTAGACCAAAGAGGTCCTACCAAATTCACACTTAGACATTTTGACATACTGTTTTTCTTTTTTAAAACATCAAGCACCTTTTTAAAATGACTCACACGATTTTCTCATGTCTTACTGAAAACAAGAATGTCATCAAGATACACAAGCGTTGGTGCATTAAGATGACTATTTAAAAGTAATCCTAATGCCTACATTAATCATCAACCTAGGGTAATTATGTTTATTTCAAGAGTGTTCAACACAATTTATGCAAGTGAAATGAGAGGTTAATAAATTGAAATCGTTGCAAGAAGTAAAGTCTAATTCTCGAATTTCAATCAAAGAAATTCTGAAAGAAATCATTAAATAACATAATCAATCAACTTAATTTAATTCTAATTTTTCTATGGAAGCAAAAAACTGAAATGAAAATCTTAAAGGAATTCACAATTAACCAGATTTACTAATAAACATCTACAACAATCTATTTAACCAGACAAGGAATACTGCAGTAACTTAACAACGAGTAACCCAGTCATGCTCTGTAATTGAAATTCACAATGGCTGATCAACCAAACAATATCACTCAGAATGAATAACAATTGGAATATTCAAATAACTCTAGTAAATGCAAGAGATAACATTCATGTGGAAAATGAAAGAGATTAAGACTTTAAATCAATATAAATGTAGACCATTCAATGTTGATGAGATTCAAATCAATTAAAATTGCAAAACACAAGAATTATTAATTACAAAATAGGAAAATAAGAATATAAAAAAAGACATTAGTATAGCTCCTAGTGACTGGGCCCAGAACCTCCAGAAGTCTCTGTCAGAAGATCTTTAGAACATGATTATGGAAAAACCACTATCTCTTTCATTAAATTCAATGGTCAGGATACAACATCGCTAAGCACGAAAAATTTTGTTCTGAAGGAATGTAAATAAAATACAATTACAACGTACGGGTCAACAACTCCCATTTTATTCCACCTATTAGTATTTTATATCCAACAAAAAAACATAATGGATAATAACGAACCCTCGGGATCAGGAGATCCTGAGGATTTTGCAGCTGTCTAACAATTTGCATTATAGAATAAGCGAGATACTCCTCATTCTTCACTAGTTTGTATGAATAGAACACAATCTTTTCCTTTTCTTGGCCGCTGCTATTTAGTCGTTTGAACAACGGTTAATTGGTTTAGATTTCCTGCACATAAAAACAATGAAAGTTAGCCTTTCTGCCTCTAATTACATAATTTGTTGCTAATTAGTTTTACCCTTTGTTTATAATTAATTCTTCCATATTTATTTCCAAAGTGAAGGTAAACATATGAAATTTAGTAATAAATCAAGCTAATTATGAGGGTAAAACGTACCTTTTTCATGACCCAACATACTCCCCAGCTTACCTTGTTGCATGTCCTCGTGCAATGAGATGTTTGAGGTGTAACAATGTCAAGGAATAGGAAGGATAGACTTCCTCCTTATGTAATCTAAAACCATGTTTCTGTTTGACTTTTGCAAAAGCCTGATTTACATGAACCTCTAGAAGATCATAGCCATCGTGATAGCCTTCAGGAGGGTACCATATGATAGGACACCTGTAGCATCACACTATCCATGTAGGAACCATGGATAAAATTATGTTACTGTATGTGTTAAAACAAACAACAACTGCTTTAAAGTTCCTATAATTAAAGGGCTCCCGATTCTTAATGTTATTGGTGGATGGCTGCCATCTTTGCTTGGCTGCTAATAAAGCATATTCTCTGATCTCCTGAAAGTATTCTCTCCCTGCTTGTACAATGTCCTTGTGGAGTGGTCCCAATTTAGCTATGAACCCTTTCTGTTTCATTAATCTCTTATGTTGAGTGAAGAGATGCAGGTGTTTAGTGGGTTCCCTTCTAATCCATAGATCCAAGCCATATTCCCTTATCTGAAAAATGTTATAGGCTTTACCCCACTTGATTTTATTATCAGCAAAAGAGAGGAATGATTGAAACTAGATGTCTCCTATGAAGGGACTAGGGTTACTATATCCCTCATCTTCCAAAAATAAATTGTGTAGATATATTTCACATAAGAGGCATTGAACCTTGTCCTTCTGTTCCCCACAACACTGGACAAATTCTGCAGTGGTTTTAAACTCGGTGGGTTTCCCTGCTCTAATGGATTTTACATGTAATAACATATATCTTTATAATAAAAATAGAGCATAATTAGTAGCATGTGATCTACAAGACAAGACATTCGAGTAAAGCAAGCAAATAGTATTTGTTTACTTCGTGGCTTCTTCAAGTTGAGCTTGTGATTTCCTTACCTTCTCCTGTTCGCTTATGAAGTTGGCGAAAGTCTCATCTTCGGTTGCAGCAAGCTTGTTGATTTTTTCCAGCAGCTCCTGATGCACCTGTTGTGGTACCACTTACTTCTTATATTTAGCCAATTCCTGTTGGGTCTGTGTCAATTCATTTTGAAGCCTTGTCTGAGTTTCCTCTCTCTGTGTCTCTAATTATGTTTGGGTTTTAGCAGTGTGTGTCTCCAATTCTGTTGGGGTTTCAACAATGTATGTTTCTTTTTTAGGTTTCTAGGCCTTATCTGCCTCTTTTAACCACTCCCTTAATTACTTGACTATTTTCTTCAATTTCCTGTATTTCTTGCGCAATTTACTCAACTTAGCCCTAACTAGCTTATTCTTCTTTATAGGATTTTTAGTGGAAGAGGGCACAATACTTTTTTCAGGCACAGGGGGAATTGTGCTAATTTCTAGGCCATAATCTAGTGAGACAATGTTTTCTTCAGGCACTAAAGGGGTTGTGCCTATATCAGTACTCTGGTCCAATGGGATGGTGTTTTCTTTAGGCACCACAGAGGTTGTGCCTATATCAATACTCCGGTCCAATGGGACGGTGTTTTCTTCAGGCACCACAGAGATTGTGCCTATATAAGTACTTTGTTCCAATGGGACAGTATCACCCGACTAGTTTTCAGACTCAGGAGTTCTCTCTATAAGGTTTTCTTCCTCCAAATGTTCATCACCACAGGGAGATGGATCCCTTGAATTTTTAATTTCCTCCTCAGACGGTAAAATCTCAGTGTGGCCAGAATTTCCATTAGAGGTAGACTTTTCTAGGGGGAAACTCAGTCCCTCAAAATTCCCAGAGGGATTTCTTTCTTTGTGAAATGCACTCATACTTTCTAGATCTCGGGCCATTTCCTCCTCATATTCCCATAGGAATTCATTTCCATGTTTAGAGGAGGTGTATGAGATGGCCCTGCCTCGTCGGCCAAGGCTGAGGTGTCTTGCCGTGAACTTAACCGTTTAGAGCGTCTTTGTTTCACTAGACCTAAGGTTGCATTAGGGGAATTTTGAGGTCTAAAATGGGCATCCTAAGAAAAATGTACAACAAAAATAAACTTTATAGGAACCAATAAGATTAAAGGTGATGATGTCAACCATGGGGGATAATTCACCATTTTTTAAGTAAAAGGGTAAAAAGATAAAAAAAAAATAATAAAATAATAAAACTATTTTTTCAACTCGTATTTTCAACTTATCTCCCAACGTAATTACTCAAATTTCGAGTGGGAGTACTCGTTGGATGCAAAATTTAATTCCTCATCCAAAGAGTACCATGTTGCATGCTTTCAATGGGTCCTGCTACACAAAAAATGAGAAATACATTAAAAAAAAACGTGATTGCAATCACGTTTTTCATGTATTTCTCATTTTTTGTGTAGCAGGACCCATCGAAAGTATGCAACATGTGTACTACTTGGATGATGAGTTAAAATTTAAATCCAACAAGTGCTCCCACTCAAAATTTGAGTAAAAATTTTGGGAGATAAGTTGAAAATATGAGCTGAAAAAATAGTTTTTTCTTTTTTCCCTCTAAAATTTGATGATGTAATCAAATCTTATTTTATTATTTCCACTATTATTTTATAATTTTCTTAGGAGGTCCATTTTAGATCTCAAAATCCCCCTAATGAGGGGTGATTTATTTTTCTTCTGGCTTTCTTTGGAACTGATATTTCCATTTTTGGCTGGTCAATTTCTCTATTATCAAGATTTTCTTCTGGTGGGGTTAGGACAAGGTTTACAAAGTTGTCCCAAGTTAAATGATGCTTAGCCAATTCATAAATGAAAATCAACTTTATCAGACCATGATGGATGATAAATTTATGTGGATTCTTAGCCCTCCTAACCCAACTAGATATGTCATGCAACACATAATTCAAGAAAAATGGCAAATTAATTGAAAATTTCTTTTTGAGTATGGCTAGAAGTTTGAGTTGCCAGGGTTTTACCATGTCTTGGTGTTCATCGCACGTAATATAATTTTGAATGATGATTTCTAGTTCTTTCCATGGTTCCTTCAAAGTCGTAGGGTGAATCCCTTTTCCTTTGTGTACCAAATTCTCGTCTGGGTCCTGGAACACTACACTGCTTCATGTGCGAGAACATGCTTATCAGTACACTTTGTTCCTGCTGCCAAAAGTCCAGAAAACTCAGCTATTACTGTTTTCGATTCTGTTATATCTCTATCCTTCATAATTGTGTGTCCATCATGCATGTTCTGCAGGAATTCTAGTGCTATCTTAGCGTGGAATCCCTGTAATTTTTCCAGATATGGGAACCAACCAGCACTCTGAAGGATAGCATGAGCCTTTTCTGTAATATTAAGTATTGTGGGCTCGTTGTGGACAGATCTACCACCCATGAATATTGTGTCTCAGAGACTGAATTCACACTTATGCATGCACTGCTCACGACTTCGTAAATTTGGAACAACACAAATACTGGATGAAAATACTTTGAAACTGTTAAAAAGTGTATAAATGAAATTTTATTTGTATGTCATATCAACAGGTTTCGGCGGATTTTTATTATTAGTTCACATGCTTGCTCATAATGTACACCTTTTCCCCCTCTAATGAGAGAAGGAATTCCACACCCTTAGAGCATAAAAAAAGAGAAAAGACATTAAGGATCATAAATGTAGTGGAATAATAACCAGAGCGGCGTACATTGCGGCCGAAATCAATCAAATCAGCTCAAATCATAAGGAAGGTGGGGAAATGATAAAAAAGGAAAAAAATGGAGAAATAATTATTATGAGAAAAATATTTTTTGCTTTGATGGAAATTTGTGATAGAAACATGATAGGTAAAGAGTGGTAACAACATCTAGGGTTAAGTGATCAGCATAATTAAATTAATTCATATGAAAATGTAGTTTTACCATGCATATTGGTTATTATAAAGATAACACTATTCAAGTGATAAGTTCTCCTGTGTGAATGGGTTGGTAAAAATAAGTGAATATAAAATTATTGTACGTTATCATAAAACTCCAATGCCACAAGAAGAGCCACTGCTACCAGTAGGTGTCCATAGCCTCGACAGGGTTGCTTTTTAACCCAAAAATGAGCCAGAATCCTCTATTTAATATTTAGATAATTTAGTTGTTCTTATGGAGAGACCACTGTGCTGGCATGGTAACTAGATAACCACAGTTCCACTCACTAGGTTTTAACAAAGTAATCAGGTCGGCTCATGATGAGACCTCCTGTCCTTTTTTCCTAGCTAGAAGGTCATTTCCATGGTGTGGTGGCCATTATGGGAATGTTACTTGTTATCTCCTTATGATCATGGTAGACTAGTTCATGATGAGACCCCCTATCATCTCTAAAATATTTTCATATTATTATCATATTTTTATAATTTTTGAATCATAAATAGAGGGAGGCTCATTAACTCCTTAAGAGTTAGGGATGGTGTGAGGAGTGAAAAGAAATGCCAATAAAAGTTATACCCTTATTCCTAATTCAACTTGCCCTAGAATATCAACCATTGATAATGTAAAAAGATAAACCAACATGGTATTAAGATAGTGAATCCTTTATAATATGTCTGAAGAAAAGATATCCAACAAGCCATTACATAGTTAAACCACATCAATGTATGAAAATAAAGATACCCATCAAAGGTAAAAAAAATCATAATTGTTATTAGTATCGTTGTTTTTTTCCTACTCAGATGCACATTCCCCATTCAACAGAATGATTTCCATGACAAATTGTATGAGAAAATGGTTAAATGGAAATAAAATTGGAAAAAGTTCATTTAGACAGCTATTTATTACAAAAGCGTGATTGTTCATTTGATCGAACAACAGTTGTTCAACGGATTGAACAACAGATGTTCAATCGATTGAACAACAAAAACACACAAAAGAAGAATCCGTTGTTCATTTCACCAACAATGGTTGTTCCTTCGATTGAAAAATAGTTGTTCAATCGATTGAACAACAAAAACACATAAAAGAAGAATCCAATGTTCATTTGACTGAACAACGATTGTTCATTCAATTGAACAACAACTGTTCAATTGATTGAACATAAAAAACACACAAAAAACAAATCTGTTGTTCATTTGACTGAAGAATGCCTGTTCAGTAGATTGAACAACAGCTGTTCAATCGATTGAACAACAAAAACACACAAAAGAAAAAAATCGGTTGTTCATTTGATTGAACAACAGCTGCTCAGTCGATTGAACAACAGATGTTCAATTTATTGAATGAAAATAACACACAAAGGAAGAGTCCGCTATTCATTTGACCGAACAACGATTGTTCAGTCGATTTAACAACAGTTGTTCAGTCGATTGAACAACAAAAACACACACAAAAAAAGAACGAATGTTTGTTTTTCTGAACAAAAGTTGTTCAGTCGATTGAACAGTAGCTATTAAATTGATTGAGCAACAATAATATGCAAAAAAAAAGAAGAAAATCAGTTTTTCAATTGATAGAACAACAAAAAATCACAAAAAGAAGATTGGCTATTCATTTGACCGAACAACAACTGTTCAATTGATTGAACAATAATAACACACAAAAAAGAAAATTAGTTGTTCAATTAATTGAACAACAATAACTCACCAAAGCGAAAAGAAAGAAAGAAAGAACAAGAGATTTTTATATTTATACAGTGATGTTTATCTAAAAATAGAAAATCAAAATTAAATGCAAGAAAATATATACATTATTTACAAAATTGAAAAGAACATATTTTCATGAAGGTAAATTTGTCAGGCCATTACCCCCTGCAGCTAAAATTTGCATGGTGGGGTTGTCACGTACCTGTTGGCAAAAAGACTCCTTTGTGATTGGTTTATGATAAAGACGTACCCAATGTCCATTTAATCACAAGGAATATCTGGCCCCATATATGGTGGTCAAAGTGAGAGTGCCATTGTTATGCACTTATTGAATTTCATATGGGCTGAGCCATCTTGTCTGTAGTTTACCTGGGAAGTCTTGAAATATGGAATCATAGAGGAGTGCCCAGTCTCCTTCTTGAAATGTCTTCTTCTTGATAAAGTTGTCATGCCACTTAGCCCATTGCTGCTAAACGATTGCGATATGTTGCAGAGAAAGTAACCAGGCTTCATTTAATTCGTTTATCTATTGAAGTCTTTTAGTTTGAGCCTCCATCAAGTCCAGTCCCACTTCCTGAGCTATTCTGAGAGTATTTATTTCAAATTCGATGGGAAAAATAGGTTCTTTGCTGAATACAAGTTGGTATGGAGAATATCCAGTAGTATTTCGCCAATTTGTGCGATAAGCCCACAAGGCCTCTGGCAGTCTAGTAGCCCAGTCCCGTCGATGTGTTGAGACTTTTTTAGTCAGAATTGCTTCAATGACCTTATTGGTACTTTCGACTCGCTCGTTCGCCTGCGAGTGATATGGAGAAGTTATTCTATGCGTGATGAGGTGGTTCCGTAGAGTGGCTATAATATTATGTCATACAAATTGCACCCCCCGCCTGTTATCACTTCCCTGGGTAAACCATACCGCACAAATATCTCAAAAAGAAAATTAATAACAGTTTCTTCTATATCTCTTGGCAATGCTACTGTTTCAACCCATTTTTTTACATAGTCTGTGTCAACCAGTATGTAAGCTTTCTGGTTTGAGGGTGGATTGATTAATGGACCAACAAAATCCAATGCCCACCATTCAAAAGGTTCTATTACCAATTGTGGTTGTAGGAAAATTTCATCAGATTGACCAGGGTGACCCATTCTTTGGCAGTTATCGCAGGCCTGCACGTATTTCTTAGCATCCTTAAAAAGAGTGGGCCAATAATAGCCCATTTGTAATAATTTGTGCTCAGTTCTGTGGTCTGCAAAGCGTCCACTGCAACGTTCGTCATGCAGGCCCTCAGGATGTCAAAAATTTCATCTTCCCGGATGCATCTGCGTATGTGCATATTAGCCCCTATGTGGAAGAGATATCCACCAATCCAAGAAAATTGGGCGCTGTGTTGGACAATCAACTTCCTTTCTTTTGCTGTTAAATGCCTGGGCAGTTTTCTCACTGCGAGATAATTTGCCACATCTACATACCATGGCGCTTTCACTGCTAGAAAAAACAGGTGTTCATCAGGAAATTGGTCCTCTACTGCTAGCGGATCATTTATCTTTGGGACCCGAGATAGAAAATCTACGACTCGGTTCTCCTTTCCTGGATGGTCTTTAATGGTGATATCAAACTCCTGCAAAAGTAACAGCCAATGAGTCACTCTCCCATTTGTAATTGGTTTATTAGCTAAGTACCTAATGGCAGAGTGATCAGTATACAGAAATAATTGATAGCCAGTTATGTAATGTCTAAATTTATTTATGGCATATATGACTGCCAAGAATTCCTTTTCTGTTAATGTATAATTTAGTTCAATAGGGGTGAGATTTTTGCTGATATAATAAATAGCGTAGGGCTTTTTATCTTCTTCTTGACCAAGAATAGCTCCTATCGCTGTGTCTGATGCATATGATGAAATATGAAATGGTAGTTCCCAATTGGGACCACGCAATACTGGTGCAGTCGAGGCTAATTTTTTTAAATCTGCAAAATCAGTGTCACACTTATCAGACCATTTAAATTCAACCTTTCCAATTAAAACATACAGAGGCACAACTATTTGAGAATTTTTTTTTTATGAACCTACGATAATATCTTGCATATCCGAGGAAAATACGTACCTCCATCTGAGTACAGGGTGTGGATAGTAAGAGAATTACCTCTAACTTTTTTGGATCTACCTGTATTCTAACCGCAGAGATGTAGTGTCCTAGGATTACGCCTTTCATCATCATCATGTGACACTTTTAATTACTCAAACATAACCTGGTGGCGATACATCGTTCCAACACTTTTTCCAATGTCTGCAGTGCTTGTTCAAAATCTTCCCCATATGTGGTGAAATCATCCATATAAACTTCAAGTCCTGCATTTATCATATTGGCGAAAATGTTGAGTATGGCCCTCTGGAATGTAACTGAAGCGTTACATAAGCCGAAGGGTAAAACTCTATAAGCCAATGTACCCTAGGGGAAGGTGAAAGTGGTTTTGTCCTGGTCTTCAGGGGAAATTTGAATCTGATTATAGCTGCTGAAGCCATCAAGGAAGGAAAATAATCGTTTCCCCGCCAATGTATCAAGGACTTGATCGATAAATGGAAGAGGGAAGTGGTCCTTTTGTGTGGCTTTGTTCAATTCCTTGTAATCCACATAGATTCACCACTTGCCAATTTTCTCAAGGACAACTACCAACAGAGAGACCCATTTACAATTCGAAATAGGATAAATAAAGTTCACATCTAGCAACTTATGTAATTCCTCCTTCACGATATCTTTAAGGTGCGGGTTCAATCTTCATTGAGGTTTCCTGATGGGAAGAGCATATCACAGGGATCCTAAAGTATGATGCCAAAAAGGTGATCCAGTCTGCTACTCAAATTCGAAATCCAAAGCCTTCAAGACAACGAAAATATCTATCGTAATCTCCAACAATTTTATTCCACACAAAAATACTTCAAAGAGTGAAGTATTTATACAAAATGTCTTACAAAATATCCTAGATGACTTCTAGGAATTAACTTAGGAAAATTAAATATCTTACAACAATAATAATGACAGCTTGCTTAACAAAACAACAAGTTGTCATATTTTATTCAAAATAAATAGAAACTGTTTTAAGATAAGAAGCAGTTGGCTGCTTATGTGTCCTCTCTGCTGGATTTTTAGATATTTTCAGAATCTAACTCGCCTTCACTGATACCCTTTATCGCTGATACTCTTTATCACTTATACTCTTTCACTTAGGATACTCTTTAACCTTCAGTAAAATTTCTTTCTGCTCTAAAAATATGTTTTGAAAGTGAAATAAGCAAACATATTTTTTCTTATTCATTTATTTGCTTTTCATTCTTCATAGCAAATCAGTCAATGCCTGCCGCTCCTCATTTTTAGGAATTCTAATATTCTTGAGTTTCCTAAAATTCTCATCAGCCTCAGTGTACCTAGTAAATGTGGGTTTGATGACAAACAAATGTTTGATTTCATACTACAAATAAAACAAATCTTCAAAACTTTTTAACAATACTTTTCCTGTGGGAATACCTTGGCCTGTTGGCTTGTTCACTTTCTCTTTTGCATTTTCTCTTATCTTCTTGTCATAATCATTCCGAGGCATTAACTTATCATTGATAACCATGATATCAGGAAGTCCCTTTTCCTTAAATTGGTGAATTTAACCATGAATCTAGTGACAACAATATTCATTCCTTCACATTCTCTTCAAGCTGCCTCATTAAATTTCTTTTGGTGGTAACTTTCCTAATTTCTAGGATTGTAGCTGTCCTGTCATTGATTTTTAATTCTTCAAGTTGTTGTCTATTCTTGTTGTTGAGGAAATTGATTAACCTAACAGCCTTTTCTGGTTTATCAACTAAATCAGGTTGTGTTTTTTGGATCTCTGCTTGGGCTTCCAATAGTAACTCTCTCTGCTAAAAAATTACCTGAATTGAAGGCCAAACATCATGGATGGCTTCAATTACATTATTCCATAGGTAATTTTTAATATATGATATCTGATCCTTGAGAGTTAATTCCTTTCAGAGCTTCTTTACCTCTTCACTCAATCTATGGGCATTTTGTTCATGTATTTTAGCATCTATCTGAGTTGATTTGTTTGTCTTCTCAAGGTTTTCAATTATCTTTGTCAATCTGTTGATTTCATTGGTCTTCAAGGACATATCATTCATTTCTTTTACTATTTGACTGCTTTCATCTGCAGGCAGCAACATTGTTGTAAAGGATTCAGTTACTGAAGTTGTTGAAGAAGTCACTAGCATTGTAGTGGCCAATGGCTCTTTGGGTGCCAAATTTTCTCCTAAAGTTGATGGCACAACTTCTATGATGACTGGGATCACTGTAGGAATGACTGGTTCTTCAACTGTCTCCTTTTCTTGGACAACTTGGTCCATTTGTACTTCCATTTCCTTAATTTGAGCTGTGAGTTGAAGTATGAAACTCATCATTTCATCTTTTTCATGTTGATCCTGTAAAATTTCCTTTGTCTGAGGATGCTCACCTTGAGGAAGCTTGAGTTGTTTCCTCAAGGCAGCTATGTCCTCATTTTTCTTTTTAACCAATGCTTCTGCTGCTTTGATGTTTGTAGGATCATATCGTGCCTGCAATATTAAATCTTCTAAGGTCTTTATCCTTAGATATTTTTCATGTAATGCAGCTTTATCCATCTTCATTTGGTCCTAAATATTATAGATGTTGTTTTGAAGCCTATGAGCACTCATAGCTTTTGTTGTCACTGTGGAATAGATCATTTCTGACGTTTATCTATGAAACTCAATCTGATCCAACTCATGGATTTTATTTGTAGCTACTTCCATATCAACCTTTTTATAGTCAGCCACTATCTTTGGCACTAGTATTGTGGGATGTAAAACTGACATAATCAATTTTTGAGTTGAATAATCAAATGCTGATAGGAATCTGTTCTGGTTACCTGGATTTTGCTTCAAAAACTGAGTATATATTTCAGCTTTGATTTCCTCATTCTTCAATTTGATTTGTTTGTATTTTTCCTTAATATCCAAATCCTTCTCCTCAGCTAAATGTGAAGAAGAAGCCTCCATACTTTTTTGCCTTTCCATTATTTGTGTATCTTCAATATTCAATTGTTCTTGATTCTGATTTGGCTCACTGATGATTACAATGGCTACATTGGTCTCTATCTGTGCAGTGTTGGTATTCAAGGTCTGTGTTTCTTCAACATCTATTTTTACTTTGCCTTTAGCTGCTGTATCCAGTTTTGGCCTCTTGTTGTAAATGGTTTTAAACATTGTCTCTGTTGTAGTCTCTGCAATATAAGCTCCTTCTTCTCTGATTCTCTTAGTGGATGTCTCTGGCTGTTTGGCAATTTCCAAAGGGTGACTAGTATTCCTTTGGTTTACTGCCTCTGTTAAAGTATTTTCAACCCACTCAATTTGATTATAAAACTTCTCTCTTTCTGGCTTTGACTCATGGATAAAGCGTGTCAATTTACATTTTACCCTTAGTTTACTTAAGATCCCTTGTGGATCATAATTCCATGGGAAGCTTTCTTCTAATTTGTATTCCAGTAGTTGACTTGTTGCTTCCTTTTCTGCATCTCTTTGATTACATATGAAAGGCCCAATTTTATTTTTGAGTTTAAATTGGGTCTTTTTCTTGGCTGCCATGAAATTAATTGAATCTGAATTTAGGATTTGCCTAATGTACTCTAAGGCAAAGATCCTCATTTACGGATGCTTTGGTAACTTGTAAGGTAACAAGTTAGAACCAAAAACTCTTGTTTCAGTGATTTTTTCATACAAATACCAATCACCTACTTTGCTATGCTCTGATAGCTGCAAGATTCTCTTCATTTCCTCACTCATTATAGGCTTATCTGTTTTTTCCAAGATGGTGGTCAATGGATGTACAAACAAATCCGCAAACTCTGAATAACTAAATTTTGTGCCTTCTTTTCTGAGTATAGATGTCCAGAAGACAACTGATAGAGGCTTTCCTTCTATATCTAACTTTTGAAGTGAAATTGGAAAGCTCTCTGATTGAAAGAATAGAAACAAGTGGAAAAGATAGGAGGTATATCTAAATACTCCTTCCAGCTACAGATTAGTCAATTGATAGTGAATGCTATCAGCTATAAAACTAGCATAGTCAAATATAACTGAGGGTAGTTGAACTGGAGAAAAGGTAGACAAAAATCCTAGGATAGACTCATCAGTGAAATACCCAAGTATGAAGGAAAGCATGGAGATTACATGCCTTGAACCTTCAGGGAACTTGGCAGTTGAATATGGAGGGTTTAATTTTGGAATTTCAACAGGCAGAGGCATGAAAATCTGGAAAATCATAAACCTTTTAGGAAAGTCTAAGTTAATGTATGGCTTAGTGAGGGCTTCAATAGACAAAGGTACTGCTTGGGGGTCTGGTTGAAGTTGCAACATTTGGTTTATTGACTCTGCAGTGATGGTAAATAGGACATCTTTATTTGCATTCACAATAGCTCTTTGTTCAGGAATGTAGTACTGATGACATAGTCTAATAATTTCTTGACAATGGTGAGTCAGGGGGACTACATATTTGGGCAAATTGGATTCCCAAATATGAAATTCTTCTTGATCATCTAGAGAATTTTCAAAAACCAGTTGTGGATATCTAACAGATTGAACTCAGCTATAGGATCAGTTATTTTGTAGTCAATATCAGCTAAGGGAATATGCTCAATATCAACAACTAGGGGTTGTAATGGGTTGACTTCAATTGTAGTATTTGGAGTCATGGGAGGAGTAGCTTTAGGAGTCTTAGAACCTTCAGATTTGTTTACACTCTGTTTTTTAGGCATCTTTATTGGCTTCTGCAAGTTTAAACTGTTTACAGAGGAAATTTTGCTATAACAGAGGCTTTATTAGGTAATTTCAGCAAAATAGAATGTGCTTTTGGATTTTATGCTCAATTAGGTCTCTCAAATGAAGTTTTGAGGCTAAAAACTGGTCTAAAACAGAAAACAAAGGTTTTCTAAGTCTTTTGACTGCAAAATGGGCTAAAACTCTATTAAAAAAGGATTTTCAGAAGATATAGGGCACCTACAGAGGATTTTTGGCCTTTAGAGCTTGAAATTGACCCTTAAAACTGTGAAAAACTGATAAATTTCCTTGAAAATGGTTTGTAGCAGACTCTAGGGTTTCTAGAAAAATTTTGACAGGGCTTTGCCTGTTTCTGGGACTTTTGGGAAATTTAATTTGATCAATTTCTTAATTTAAAAAGCTTTATCTTTCTTTTGAAGGTTTTTTGAATTTATTTGCAGGTTTGAATCTCAGAAAAATACCTGTTTTGATGCAGGTATCGGTTTTAACAGGGTTTCTTCAATATTCTGGTTGATTTGATAGCTTTAGTGGTTGAAATGGAGCAATATAGCTCCTCAGCAGTCTTTTACAAGCTTCTTTGGTGAATTTAGGAAGTTCTGGGCATTAAAATGGTTAACTGGGGATTTTTTCAACTTTACACAGTCGGGAGGGCAAAAACAATGGTTTAAATGTGACGGTGAATGAATTAACGTTTAACCAAGTTTTTATTAAAATGTTTGAATCTGCATTGATCAACATTGAATGCGAGTCACGATCAGGCGGGAAGCGGTTTCAGAGATTGAATGGATAAAAACCGGTGGTAATCGTGTGGGTTTTCAGTGGTATGTGGTTTTAATCAAAACCCACGCGATCCAATCATAAAAGGCCACGTGGAGAGGAGGGGTCAGCGGGAAATCACCCATTTTGCATGGCTTTTGCCTTGGGGCGGTCGGGCATGTTTTCTATGCGATATCGCTCCTCAACAATCGGATCTGAGCGTTGAATGCGAAGGGATGAGATTGTTCGGGAGCTGCTTTGGAGTGGATAGGTGGGTCCGGCTCTTATTATATAATCGCAATGGTTTAATATGTGGCGGGGGCTTATGGTAGGTTAAAAACCTTTATAATATGGCTAAGGGTTAAATGATATAAAACATAGAGGATATGCTTTAAGGATGGTATATGCGGGTTTATAGTTTTTATTTAAAACATTTGTTAATTTTTTTTAATAAAATATAAGCGGGTGGGTTTATATATTGTATTTATATAGTTTTCAACTTTTTTCAATAGTTTAAAAACTATATGATATTGAATACCAAGAAAACTTATAATCTTTTTAGGACCAAAGGGCTTTATATTTGTACTTTTTTCATTTACGTAATATGTAGACAATAATATACTTTGGTCAAAAGTTTATAATAGTAAGTTTGGGTTTATTGAATATAAGGGAATTAATAACTAAAGAAAGGGTATCTCTTAGGGATTTAATAAAATATGTTAAAAGTTAATATGAGGGGGGAGTGAAATGTAAAACAAAATACAAAAGGCCACGTGGAGGGGAGGTGTCAACGGAAAATCGACCATTTCACATGGCTTTCTCATGGGAGCAGTCAGGCATGTTTTCTATGTGATATCGCCCGTAAATCGTTGGATTTGAGAAATGAATGCAAAGGGCTGAGATTTCTTTGAGAGCTGCGTCGAAGCAGAAAGGTGGGACTGGGTTGGATTAATTGCAGCCAAAGGGTTTAATTTTATGAAATAAATGTTTTCAAAGCACGTTTAAACCATAGTCTCATATATCGGTGTGGATTCATAATATGTTCAAACCCTATATGACATGGTTGAGGGGTTAATGGGTATAAAACATATATAATATGCTTTAAGGATGGTATATGCGGGTTTTGTTGTTTTTATTTAAAAAATTTGTTTAAATGTTTTTAATAAAACATTAACGGGCAAGTTTATATATTTATATAGTTTTTTAACCATTTTTGATAGTTTTAAAACTATAGGGTGGGATATTTAAATAACGATAATCTTTTAGACCAAAGGGCTTTATATCTTGGGTTTTTCATTTATGCACATGGGATAATAAACTTTGGTCAAAAGCTTATAATAGTGGGTTTTTTGGGGTATTATTGAATATAAGGGAATTAATAATTAGGAAAGGGTATCTCTTTAGGGATTTAATAAAATATGTTAAAAGTTAATATGAGAGGTGAATGAAATGTAAAAAAAAGTACACATTATCTCCAAGTATAACATAATAATCAAGCATTTGCTCATTTTTATATTTCTTTCAATAATACTTAGGATAAGTGTGACTTTGTGGGTTTTTATGAATGCTTATGAAGGGATGAAGTTAATTACTCTAGGGCTACAATTTTACTAAGTAAGAGTGTGTTTTTACTTAGGAAAAAATGGGTTTTAATAGATGAATGAAGGGTAATTTATGATATATGAGGATTTAACATAAGAACTAAATATTTTAAACTAACCAATCATAGAGTCGTGGGTCCGGTCCCAAAAAAAGTCAGAGAAATGCTCTGATCCTGTTTGACTTATAGCCTAGAATACTGAATACTCATGGGGGAGGGGAAATTAGTGATTTTTCCCGATGATGTATTATTTACATGATTTCTCCACTGCTTTCTACCTACCCAATCTTGTATTTATAACCTTTTTTCTTCATTTTGCAGGTACATTTAGGCTTGCAACCATAAAACATTTTCTTTCAAAGCATAAAACTAATATAAATCTACCTTATATCATTCGAGGGATCATATTAAACTATTGAGCTTCTCATTATTCTCTACCTATCTACTGATTTGTCAAGTTTAAATTGTTTGACAAATCTTTATTCACTATCTAAAACATGAAATTGGAACATGAACAGTTAAGATTACACTATTTAACTGATCATGGATTATGACATTAATTAACACTCTGCACATAATTATTATTCTTGCAGTGAAAAGTAAAAGTAGTGGAATTTGGATTTGCTCTGTTATTTCTCTTTTTCTTTTGGGGTATATATTTTTCTAAGTCCTTTGATATTTCTTTTATGACTTTTACCCTCTTTTTGATTTTTTATTATTTTTCATATTTTCAAAATATGGGAAAACAACTTGCAGAAAGCAAGGTATGTACATATTTACAAGACTTATCAAAGTCAATTCAAAATTTTATGAACCCTATTATTATAGGACCCTAACAGTGGCTCCACATGGGGATGACATTTCCTGGTGAAATATCAAGAAATCTAAGACTTAGTAGCCTTTGAAATTTGACTGTGATGATCCTGTAAATGTCTTCTGATATCTGCAACTTATTCATATTTATGATATTTACTTTTCAAAGCTTAGGGCCTTCTCTTCGGGCTTCAACTTTTCTAAGGAAACATCCAATCCAATCTAAGCTTTTCAATGTATATGTACAATGATCAAAGTGAATAAAAACTAACTATTGGTTAACTCAGGTGAGTAGTAGTGCTTCAGCATTCTGCCATTAACTAGTCCTTCTTGCAGATCTATTCCATCCAATTATTTCAAAAAGAAAGCATTATTACCTCTATATCCATAAATTACATAAGGTCCTTTCCATGGAAAATCAAATTTCCCATGTTTTCCTTTGTCTTCTCTTCTAGAATCCCATTTTAACACTTTATATCCTATGTAAAAATCATCCTCTTTAGTCTTTTTATCATATATTTTCTTGATCTTATCCTGAATGACTTGAGATTTGATATAAAATTCTTCCCTTGTTTGTTGCAAGTGAATAGTTTGATTTATCCTTCTTTGGATGTCATTTGTTTCAACCTGTAATTCTTGGATAATTTTCATCACCGGTACACCTAGGGAGGAAGGAAAAACAACATCCATTCCATAAAATAGTTGTTAAGGTGAAGTACTAATGGATTTCTTAGTAGTAAGTCTATCTGCCCATAAGGCATTGACTAACTTCTTATGCCAAGTATTTTTATTGTCTTCAAGTAATTTTTCAATGATATTTACTAGGCTTTTGTTTAAGGATTTAGCTAGGCCATTACCTTAGGGGTAATATGCAGTGGAATGTCCTAAGGTAATATGGTATTTGTGGAAAAATTCAATCATTTTCTTGGATTTGAATGCTGATGCATTATCAGTAATTATCTTTTGAGGGAACCCAAATATTGAAAGGATGTTATTTTCTAGGAAGGAAATAATGACAGTATCAGTGGATTGTCTGGAGGGTATGGCTTCAATCCACTTGGTAAAATAATCAGTGACTAT